>JAQGBJ010002634.1:0-15601 GCA_034698345.1 Sphaeridia pumilis
GCGAGATCAATTGAACATTTCCTTAAATCAACACACGGCCCTCCAACAAGCATTTGGCACGGATCGCGCTTAATCCGTGGTAGTCGGGTGACAGTCACAAGTGCTTGAATCTGCGCTGAAACGGTTGTGCTCACCTTTAAACTTTTGACAGTACAAGTTTTGGTACTGGAGTATCTAACAATCTTCAAAGAGTTTTGTTTCCAAATTTCATGTTCATTTGGCTTTTACATTTAACTGTATTGTTGATCTAAAAGCGTCACCCAACTGGCTAATCTTCGAAGGCGACGAAACTGAAGCAAAAAGAAGAGAGTCGACAAGGAAATTCTGTGTTTACATTTCCTGTGTGTTTTGGGTTGGGCTGGAATTTAAATTGACACAAGCCTGAGCAGTTTCAAAACACAAAGTTAATTTCAGTTTCATTTTGACATTTCTTCTAACTGAAGTTTGGCGAAAATTATTTGGAACATCGTCTCATTTGTTAGCAAAAAATAGGAGACCGGTAAGCTGAATGTGGAGAGCTTGTTAAACAAATTATCATCTGTGGAGATTGAAGGTTAGAGTCAAGAAAATGGTGGCCAAGGGACTGGCCACCATCAACTAGAATCTAACCCTCCTGTAGACTTCAACCTAAAGGTGGCCACAAAATTTTGGCTAATTTCCGCCGCGGTTTTTTGGCCACCACTCCCTTATACTTGCCCGTCTGTTTAACATGGGCGAATTGAAGTTGTTGGTGGCCAGAATATTGAGAATTTCAAAGTTGCGTTTTTGGTGGCCACCAGCAACTAGAATCCGTCCGTTCACTTAACGTGGGCCTGTAATAGGCAATGGTGGCCAAGTTAAGCTAAACGCACCAAGCTCGGCGTTTAAGTCTTGCGCCCGGGTTTTTTAGCGGCGCCGCACCGGTTGGTAACCCAGGTTTACACCGACCTAACCCAACCAACCGGAACTCAGCCTATTTTTTAAAAAGCTTAACTTGGCCACCATTGCCTGTTACAGGCCCACGTTAAGTGAACGGACGGATTCTAGTTGCTGGTGGCCCCCAAAACCGACCACTTCTGAAACTTGCTCTGCTGGCCACCATTATCTGTTATTTGTCAATGTTGAGTAGACGGGAATATTTCAGAGAATGGTGGCCAAATAACCGCGGCTAAAATTAGCCAAAATTTTGTGGCCACCATTAGGTTGAAGTCTACAGGAGGGTTAGATTCTAGTTGATGGTGGCCAGTCCCTTGGCCACCATTTTCTTGAATCTAACCGAGATTGAATGTTAGTTACCCTATTGACTATTAATTTCAGGTAGGGCGTTGGGCGATGAAAATTTTGGTCTTTGGATCATAGTTCCTACTAACCTAAATGGCTGAAGGAATCATAAAAGGTAAGGTTTAATTGTGAAGTTTATACTTGTTTGCAACTTTCATTGAGATTTTTAGAACATGTGTTTTGCGTTGGCAGACATCAGTGGAATCCACTCGTCATTGTTTGATCACAAACCGCAGCTGAAAAAAGAAATCGAGTTTTTCGTAAAGGAGTTTGAGGTGAGTGTTTGAAAATTTTTGTTTGTTAACATAAGGGTGGAAATAAACAAAAAGAATTCATTCACATTTTAGGAGAAGAGAGGTGACCGAGAAGTGGACAACTTGTTCCGAATCCTTGAAACAGTAACTAATCTACGAGACTCGGATCTGCCAAAAGCAACGGCTCTTGCTGACATTCATATACCAAAGTTTAGCGCAGAGCTCCAGGTTGCTGAATCAATTTCGGAGAAGTTGTTGATTCGGAGTAAGGAACTGGAAAAGGCAGCATTGGACAATATCAAAGTGAAGGAAGCGGAAAGGGCTGAAGAGTGGGACAGATTCGTCCATGATATGACCGAAAAGTGTATTCGTATCGACAGTTCGTACAAGACCAAGCAAGAAGAAGTTCGACAGCTGTACAAGAATCTGGAAGAGAAGTTGGCTGCTGGCAGGACTTGAGAAGTCTTTGGATTTAGGAGTAAGATGGAGTCGCTCCAGGTCAATCAAGACCGTAGTGCTCTGGCCACGGTGACCGATGCATCCATTAAGATCAAGCTTGGAAGTAACTTCAACAAGGTGGCGAATATGCTGGAAGGTGCTCCTGGAAAGGGATCAGAATGTTTAAGCGTTGAAGAAATCAAAAAGTTTGCAGACTACCTGAAGGATCAGCGCTCGTCGTCGGACGCTGTCAAGAGACTATCGTTGTTGGACATTTTAAAAGGGTCAGAAGTTAAACTACCAAAGTTGGAGATCCCCGAGAGAAGTAAGGAACTGGAAGAGCGTGTGCAGAAATTGAGAGCTAGTCTGGCTAATAAGGAGTACAAGAAAATGACTGAGAATGTTTCGTTCACTGGGAGTCGATACTTACCTGAAGAATCATTGGGAGCTGAACGTAAGTAAATTCCCTAATATAACCTAAAGACTGGAGACTAGAGTTGATGGAAATGTTTTTAATTGACTTTGGAATTGTCTTGCAGTGAAACAGATGAATGCTGGGATGCTAGCAGTACTTCAGTTTGTGATAACGGTCTTGGCCGCCTTCGCCTTCGGATTCATCGGTGTAGAATTATTCATGGGACAGCAGCTAGAACTAGCAGTAAAACTGCTTTTGGGGATCATTCTCGGTCTCATTGTTGCTGTGGCAGAGTTTTATTTTTTGCTAAAGAATATAGATTTGCAGGAACGAAAGGCTGTTGAGGACAAGGCAAAAAAGACTTCATAGACTTGCAGCTGGTAGTGTTTCATGATGTAGATTTTTCCAACGATTTTGAAATAAACTATGTTACAGATTACTCCGCATGATGTTCCTGACGAAAAGTCCTAGATATATTGGTCCTGCATGTTTGCGCTTCACGTTTGTGCTAAATGATTGAAATCCAGTTACTGTACCACAAAAAGGGAAAAGCTCTTGATGATCAATTATGAAGCCAAAAAAGAACTGGTACCCCTCAGTCAGTAGAAAGAAAATTTAATTTTAAAAATCAAGCGGTACATCAAGTCATTGTAGGAAATCCACTTTACATAGTTTGTTCAATAGTCAAGCGAAAATTACAATATAAACGAAATTCGTCTCATACAAGGAACAATTGCGCAGCTGTACGCTGAAACATTATAGCTGAATAGTAACTGTCATAATTGTTAGATTCAAAAACAGGTTTCTACATCCCAATCATTTTAGCAGCATAAGTGTCGCCGTAGCCGTTTTGCAGGTGTCCCCAATTGGTCAAGCTAATGTTCGCAGCGTTCTGGAAGTATCCCCATCCATTCCTAACGCTTGTTTCATCCAGGAAGTTGCGATACGGATCGGTAGGATCGACCAGAACTCCGGACTCCTGCTTCCGAGCATAGTACTGCAATAATATCCAAAACACAACAGGGATTAGGATTAGGTTTAGCAGCTCAATGATCAAATGACAAACGGCAGACTTAACAAGTATGGTCGTTTTACCTTGGTATGAGCATCCATGGGCAGAACCACACTTTCAAAGACGATCCTCAAGTTTCTCCAATCTAACTTCATGTAGTTGAAGAAACCAACCAGTGCCATAGCCATGTTCTTGTCTCCTCCTTTAGCTTTCTCGTCCTGAGCAGCTTTGGCTGCCACTAACTCGACAATCGTAGACCGTCCGGCCATGTAATTTGTATAGTTGACGCATTTCTCGTTCCAGATCTTGGCTAACTTGACTACTTCATGAACGAAGTCTTCTTGGTTGTTCAGAAATTCGACAGTCTTCTCGGCCTTGCTGGAGTTGAGGTAAGGTAAGTTGCCATTGGCAGCAACGAAACGACGGATCACTTCGTGCCATTGAGCATCACCTTTCCCCAAATTGATCGCTGGGACCACGTCGACAGAAATCAGAGTTCCTTCCACAGAAGTTGGTACTTGGACAGCAAAGTCGTTCATTTTCCTAGCGTTGTAGCCATGACGATTGAGGACGTCGACAATCTGAGTCAGAAGCGTTGGAATGGCACGTTGAATTCCAACATTTGAAGTGTCACTCAAGTTGAAGAATGGGTAGACGTCAAAATCAGGCTTGAATCCAGCTCCAGGAGTTGTACGTTTTCCGATGCTCCCACCAACAATGTATCGATCGATACTCAAGCCAGGCTGCTGACGGATGATTTCGATGATTCGCTGAGCGGCTTGACGTCCTTTGGTCAGGTAGTCGTTGAACTTGTAGCGTTCATTATGGAGAATCGTGTTGAATTGGTTGTCTCCTGAAATAGATAGTTCATTAGAGCGTTTGCAAATACTAGCGTTATCGTTCAAACATCGAATTACCAACTTGGAATGTCGAAGGTTGAACTAAATTACTTAAAATACAGCGCGCATAGACGCGAATATCATTTCTGTGTCTGGCTTGCTACCATATTAACTACGATACTAGGACTGCAGCCTTGAGAACTGAAGAATATAGCAAAACTAAAACCAAAAGTTACCGGGAGATTACGAATATATAGTTGTTACCTTGTCTAGCAGCATTAGAAGCCATGATGACCTCAGGACAGTCAGGGTACTTCACGTTGAACTGAATTACGTAGTTAATAGAAGATTTGATATTTATTTGAAGATTCTAAGCAACTTGAAATCAGTTAGCTGTCGGTTTAGAGATTTAACGAAAAAGAAGTTTGACGCACAGTTACGGTTTGCTGTCAGTTCAAGACCTTCACTGCTCGAGAGCCAGACGATAAATGACGGGAAGATTCGTCATGATGCCTGGTTTCATGTTTGCCATCCACATTTTCAACTCTTGCTAATCGATTGGGGATCGTTTTGAAACTTCATAATTGTGTCGTTTTTTCAACGTTTTTTCACAGATCGTCACAGTTGGTCGATTGGTTCAGAACTTATGGAAAGATTACCAACATTATATTAAATGAGTCATAAAGCTTGTGTTTGTTCCAGTTGACAACGTTTTATCGATTAATTTGCTAGCTAAGGATCATATCGTCTAATCAGCTAGAAAAGGGTTGCATATGATCAGCATTCTTGCTCGGTTAGGGGTATAACGTGGAACAACTTTCGACACAGCATAGAATTTCAAGCAGATCTCAGATTCTAATAATGCGTAAATAACTGAAACAATCGAAATGGAAAAGTTTAGATGTAAGCTAGATTTATAGGACGAGATTGATTTTCTCCAATCTCCCTTTTAAATGAGCCTTTGAGGTTTAACACGTAATCGGCACTAGTCAGGTGGTCTAAACTGCTTCCTGTAACTGCAAATCATAAAATAACAAATGTAACAGATGCATTACCCGGTCATCAAACATAACATGTGCCAATCAGAACCAATTTGCCGGTCAAATGCTGGCCCTGTTGCTTATTCCTACTCTCGCTTTCCGATAATACCGTCTGATGATAGGTCTGAGCTGGGACCTGGACATTGAGCTTTGAGGACTTCCGGAAGCCATAAGGGTCCTAGCCGCCACAGCCAATATTTTCTGGTACAAACATGCGCAATAAAATTTCAGGTTCAAACTTAGCCACTACTCAGTCAGTTACCTACAGTGGTGGGCGGACGGGTAAAAACAGCTAAGGGCCCCTTGAAAGACGAACCTTGACCAGTGGGAAGATCGTTGGTAAGGGATTTTCGTGTTTTGATTTGCTGTGTTTCCCCTCGATTCTGGATTCAGTTGACTTGACATGTGCCGCAGCGGATGTGAATCCCAATGTCAAATGCTCGGGTATTTCAGATTCTAGAACCCAAATACACTTGGACCAGAAGCGGTTATCGGATAGACTGCATAATCTAGATAGCTGCCAACACCAGTGGATGCCGAAAATGGGAGCTTTAGTTTGTGGATTCCGAGAGGACGCAAATGAGGAAAATTCGGCATTGAAAGTTTTTCTGGTAAGAATCAAGTTAAAATTACATTTTACAAACTCGCAAACTTGTAGTAGTTTTCTAGAAGAACTTATGTTCATTGGGATGTATCGAAATTCCAGGTGATCAAGAACATTTTTCGACATCTGCCTAACTCGGATCTTTTTGTTGCAAGACTTGTCAACCGGAATTGGAATTTCGCCGCCATGTCTGAACTAGCCTTCCGTAAATTTCAATTATCAACCACACTCTGCAGCTCATCATCGAACCAATTTGGGGATCGCGACTACAACTGGTACCTAGACTTTGAAAACGGAAGGCGTAGCTTTTGGACCAATCTTTATGGAACCGATTGCCCGATTATCAAGTTTCGTCACCTCCATTTTGGTTACCCCGATAAGATCGCAGGGTTTTTTAAAGTTCTTCGTTCGCCTTGGCTCTTAAGTGTGACCAGCCTCACGCTATCCATGTACGCGGAAACTTGTGAAGAACTCGTCATCAATTGGTTTCTACCAGCTTCACCATACTTGAAGAATCTTTCTTGTTACCTCAAGTCAGCGTCAGAGGTTGAAGATATTCAGTCATCTTTCGGCGACTCCGTAGCACAGAATAGCCGAAAGTTTTCCACCTTGCATTCGTTTTCTGTTTGCATCGAAGACGCGTGCCGCTTCCCATGGAATATCCTCGGGTGTTTTCCGGAGCTTGAGGTTAGCAAAACATCTTCAGGTCTTTCAGTTCGAATAGTCTGTGCACTTGAAACAATGTGGTTTGATTGTATTTCAGGATTTGAAGCTTGAATTCAACGACACAACTTCGCTGATCAAATCTGCTGACAACTTTGATTCTGAAATGGACCGGATAGGAGTCGCTAACCTGGAAATAACGTGCGCAATTGTCTTTTATTTTTATTCGCTACTAAAGCCTTGATTTGATTTTAAATGATTCGCAAAACTACTCTCAGGTTGACCCACAAGCCAAATCTGAAGGAACAAGTTGAAGAAGCAGAGCTTCACGGCCAGGATCTGTCCACCGCAGTTGCGAAACTGTGCAACAAATTTCCCGTCACTCAGTCTCTGAGTATCCTTTCTATGATTCCAGCTGCCCATTTCTTCGGCTTCGCAAACGAACTAACAGCAATTGAGCCGAAACACATTAAATTAGAGATTGCTGTCCCGTTCTACATGGGCGATTTCATGGCTGTAGATTTTATGAGCTACGCTTGTTACTTGGTACTTGAAATATTATTCAAGTTTCCTAACCTGAGCGGTGCACACCTGCAGTATTTGCAACATCATTCGACAACTGATGCTATCCGGTTTCCACAAAATAGGCAAAGAGCTCGTAGCTGGAAGCGTCTCGTTTCACAGGGAACTATGAAACAGCTCTATTTCAGCACGATTCCTGTAGAAACTGAACCTGATAAACCTTTCGGTTCTTTTCCTGTTTCCTACTTGAATTCTGGTCATTGCCAGTGGGGAACACTGTACTACGCTTCCCTATGGTTCGAACAATTGATCGAGTTGGTCGTCGAGATCAGTGGCTGGGAAGATTGTGTCGAAATTGTAGATATGATTGGTCCCAAGCTCAAATGCCTCAAAAAGCTGATTTTTCAACGATCATCGGGAACGCTACTAGCTGAGGTTGTCCCTAAAGTCAGAGCAATGTACTTCTTTCCGGAAATGGGTCTTCTGAACTTTCAAAAGAAATGGTATCCTGAGGACAACACAGTTCGTCCGGAGTATGAAGGCTTACCAGTAATGCAATGTAAGACTTGTGCGAAATCATCATAGTTTACATTGTTCAATCTACCCTTTCATATTTATTGGAATTCAATTGACAGCTCTGGAAGTGTTCAGGATTGAACAATTTGCAGTCTACTTTGACCCATTGGTGTTACCAGAAATACGTAAAATGCATGGTTTGAAATGGATTCACCTGGATCCTGATTTCAACGATGTGATCCCTGCAGAAAGTGCGAAATTCAAGTCTTTGTTTGAACTGCTTGTACGGGAAGAAAAGGTGAGAGTTTTTCATGACCTTACAGATAGATTTCTCTTCCCGTTATAAACGCTGCTGTCTTCTACAGGTAACGCGCACATGGCCATCATCCGTGGATAGCGTCCAAATTACGAAAACTTGAGTTGTGCAACATAATTTTGCCTGGACTTTTACGACTGAAATTGTTAAGCATCTTCATTGCTAGGTGTGTAGTTGTAAATATTCTTTTTCGGCTTGAAATCAGTATATTGCTGATTGCTGAATATGCTGACTAAGATGTATGTTGCCTAATCAACCGGAAAGGGTTGTACATTGAACAGCATTGTTATTTTTGTACAGCTAGAGAAATAACATTCACAACTTTCGAACAACTTATTGACTTTACTACATACATACAGAAACTTTAGATTGATAGAAGATAACCTTTATAATGCTTGTACATCATACAATAATATCCAATCACGTACTAGGCTATTCGAAAACTCCAGGTGATGTACGCTCAACAAATTGAAAAACGACTGACTGATCCTCAACTGCCACTTTTGAATATCTTGAAATTATTGTTTTCGACAATGAGCTTGCCGGACGCCATTTGAAGACATTCATAACTGCTCCAACGGATAAAGTTTGGCGTTTTCTTTGGCTTGTCTCGAACGGAAGTCTCTGCTATTTGATATACATGTTCCAGTTTGCGCTCCGGGTAAACATAAGAAGATAGGTTGACTCGGAACTGCAAAGTAAAATATCAAGTTCTTGGAGTTTTAACAAAGCCATTGGTTGAATTGTTCAATAATCCATCATCCTCATGTAAACACTCACCGAGTTGATCAGGGTGAAATCAATCGTCATGTAGACAAGATAGACTCCTGAGCCTTTGAGGTTAAGCACGTAATCGGTAGGGAACCATTCGTCAGGTAGTCCGAAATGCTTCCTAAAATCTGGCATATCTGCAAGTCATAATCGTGAAACAAAAATGAGTTACCCGGCATCAAACATAAAATTTGCCAGTCAGAATCAATTTACCCATCAAATGCTGGCCCCGTTGCTTATTCCGACTCTTGCTTTCTGATACCGTCTGAACCAAATCATTCGTCTTTGAAGTGATCAGTCTTGCGGGCCCAAATGCTTCTCCCAAGATACGACCATTCTTGCGACAAACGCAAACGTAAGTTGCTGAGGGCAACAACTGCTCAACCGTTTCCGGATCAATGTCGTTCAACAAGCTGCTACTAATTGTAAGCGTTTCAACAGATGATCTCGGTAATGTCCGTTTCCAAGCAAAAGCCACAGAATCTTGGTTGTCATGGGCACTAACTTGGAATTTACAGGACATGGAGCTCCACACTGCTTTCTTGATGTACTCATTGCTGATCTTCTTTAAAGCTTCTTCAACATCTTTGGGATCCACGATGAAAGTGAAGGACGCATTCTTACTTGGCCACGGAAGAACTGTTTGAAATCCAAGAATATGAGCAGCTTCTCCGTAGAACCAGAATTTCAAGGCCTTGACACGACATTTACTCAAAAATCTTTTCAAGACTGTATAGTTGTAGTCGCCATTCGATTCATTATCATTAGCGTCCGGATGAGTACTGGTAGTGCTGCATCTGCAACAAAATAGAAAGTGCTAACGGCATTCGAATCCAATGATTTTTAAGCAGAGGACATGCATTAATCCTAACCTGATTGACAGCTTCTCCAGTTTCAGCTTATCAGAAGATTCTGCAATGTTGTCCAGTAGCATATAGAACTGGGATTTGTCTCCAACGTTATCGGCCAGGTGTAATTTCTAGACAAGAATACAGCAAGTTTTAGATCTAGCTTTGCATTTCTAACATTTTAAGAAAAGACAGCTTACCTTAAGATTCGGAACCATGCTGGCCACAATATCTTGAGGGGGCACAATGCAACTATAATCCAGCGACAATGCCCGCAGGTTCTCTACAATCGGCCGTGGTGAAATCTTGCTCTTTCTCGTAAGACTTCCAAAAGAGTTAGTTCTCTTGTCAGTAAACTGATCAAAGTAATCAGTGAAATCCACACTAACGGCTTCCACCTTTGATGATCCCATCAATGACAATTCTTCAATGTTGCTGAATACCCTAAGAAGCCCGTCCAGAAAACCATCCTGATCAGTACAACTCTCGCATTCAAAGCTGGACGTAGTGGTAAAGTCGCATTGGGCATTGACCGTCCTTCGCTCATGAAGCCGATACACTTTCAAGTTTCGAACTTTAGTTCCCAGCTGACTCCATATGCTGTGATTCAGCATCCGCGGACACCAGCCCAACTGCAGGTTCACAACTTCGATCTTGTCTGTGCGGACTTGCCATAAGTCGACAAAGCTCTTGAATCTGTCGGTGGCACCTAATCATACAGAATGAACATTTGTTAACTGACACGACCCCTTCAAAAATTTCACTGATGCTTGGTTTTTGTTTTCATACTTGTATGGGTTTCCGGGTTGAAAACCGTTTCAGGGCTATCTTCGTCTTCTGGTTCGTAGACTTTGATTCTTGTCTTTTCAAGCAGCGGTTTGAAGCTCCATTCCGACCAATCTTTGCAGGCTAGCCTGACACTCATGATGCTATCTACGTCCAGATGTTCACAAATTTTCTCGATGAGCTGCAAGAACAAAAGAACACCAAATCAGAATTCTACGTATATTCCTGTTTTCATGAGATTACTATTACGAACTCTGTACAATCATACCTCTGGCTTGTTTTTCCAGTCTTCTTCGGACTTTGCAGTCTCCTTGTTGAGCCATTTGATCAACTTTTGAACAATTTGGTTCAGCAAAGCAAGATTCACGATCCATGACACGCAATAATAAAAGAAACTCATTTTTTCTATTTTATATGTATTTTCAACGCCTACACTCAAATCTGAGTGAAAACTACTTGAAATTACTCTAATACTTTAATTGCTTTAATAGTTTCGACAAAAATATTAAATTTGTCGACTACGATATCACAGATGAATCTTGCTGTGTCTCCACGATCACAATCTGCATTGTTTGTTTTTGTTTACAATTTGCATTGGAGAAACGTTTTTAAGAACGAAGCGTCGGTGAGAAAATTTCTCTTTCGCCGCGAAAGCAAATCAAAACAAAACACACATATGCGTTGACATTTGAGTTTAATGTGAAAGTTTACCTTGGTTTGTGCTGCATTTTTAGATTAAAATTAAGCTAAATCACGATGAAAAACACGTACAGGTCGTGCTTAACATGCCAGATATCGTTGGCAGAAAAGTACTGCTATAGTGAAAGTGTTAACGAAAGATTGAATTCCATCAATATTCAAGCTTTTCAACTTCCGAATCGATTCCTTTGATAAAAGACATTCTAGTTGGAACCTTCGATTCCAGTTATTTCTGTGAAACCGACTTTACAACAGGTGAAATATGTCGTCGTTGTGCAAATCTGATCGTTAAACCAGGGCATGTCTTCTATCCCAGGGCTCCTTAAAGACGAACCTTGACCAGTTGGGAAGATCGTTGGTAAGGGATTTTCGTGTTTTGATTTGCGGTGTTTTACTGGATCAGTTGACTCATATGTGCCGCAGCGGATGTGAATCCCAATGTCAAATGCTGATAAATTTCAGAATCTAGAACCCAAATACAATTGGACCAGAAGCCGTTATCGGATAGATTACATTAACCTTTGGCAACCGCAGTGGATGCCGAAAATGGGAGCTTTAGTTTGTGGATTTCGAGAGGACGCAAATGAGGAGCATTCGGCATTGAAAGTCTTTCTGGTAAGCATCGAGTCATTATTAGATCTAAACTCGAAAACTTGTAGTAGTTTTCTAAAATTTATGATCATTGGGTTGCATGGAAATTCAAGGTGGTCAGGAACGTCTTTCGACATCTGCCGAACTCGGATCTTTTTGTTGCAAGACTTGTGAACCACAATTGGAATTTTGCCGCCATGTCTGAACTAGCCTTCCGTAAATATCAATTATCAACCACACTGTACAGCTCTTCATCGAACCAATTTGGGGATCGCGACTACAACTGGTACCTAGACTTTGAAAACGGAAGGCGTAGCTTTTGGACCAATCTTTATGGAACCGATTGCCCGATTATCAAGTTTCGTCACCTCCATTTTGGTTACCCCGATAAGATCGCAGGGTTTTTTAAAGTTCTTCGTTCGCCTTGGCTCTTAAGTGTGACCAGCCTCACGCTATCCATGTACGCGGAAACTTGTGAAGAACTCGTCATCAATTGGTTTCTACCAGCTTCACCATACTTGAAGAATCTTTCTTGTTACCTCAAGTCAGCGTCAGAGGTTGAAGATATTCAGTCATCTTTCGGCGACTCCGTAGCACAGAATAGCCGAAAGTTTTCCACCTTGCATTCGTTTTCTGTTTGCATCGAAGACGCGTGCCGCTTCCCATGGAATATCCTCGGGTGTTTTCCGGAGCTTGAGGTTAGCAAAACATCTTCAGGTCTTTCAGTTCGAATAGTCTGTGCACTTGAAACAATGTGGTTTGATTGTATTTCAGGATTTGAAGCTTGAATTCAACGACACAACTTCGCTGATCAAATCTGCTGACAACTTTGATTCTGAAATGGACCGGATAGGAGTCGCTAACCTGGAAATAACGTGCGCAATTGTCTTTTATTTTTATTCGCTACTAAAGCCTTGATTTGATTTTAAATGATTCGCAAAACTACTCTCAGGTTGACCCACAAGCCAAATCTGAAGGAACAAGTTGAAGAAGCAGAGCTTCACGGCCAGGATCTGTCCACCGCAGTTGCGAAACTGTGCAATAAATTTCCCGTCACTCAGTCTCTGAATGTCCTTTCCATGATTCCAGCTGCTCATTTCTTCGGCTTCGCAAACGAACTAACAGCAACTGATCCGAAGCACGTTAAATTAGAGATTGCTGTCCCGTTCTACATGGGCGATTTTATGCCGGTAGATTTCATGAACTACGCTTGTTACCTGGTACTTGAAATATTATTCAAGTTTCCTAAACTGAGCGGTGCACACCTGCAGTATTTGCAACATCATTCGACAAATGATGCTATCCGGTTTCCACAAAATATGCAAAGGGCTCGTAGCTGGAAGCGTCTCGTTTCACAGGAAACTGTGAAAGAGCTCTATTTCAGCACGATTCCAGTAGAAACTGAACCTGTTATATCAAATTCCGCTTCTTTACCTGTTTCGTACTTGAGAAGATCTGGTCATTGCCAGTGGGGAACACTGTACTTTGCTGGGCAATGGTTTCAGCATTTGATTGAGTTGGTCGTCCAGATCAGCGGCTGGGAAGATTGTGTCGATATTGTAGAGATAATTGGTCCCAAGCTCAAATGCCTCAAAAAGCTGGTTTTTCAACGAACGTTAGGACCAATACTAGCTGATGTTATCCCAACAGTCAGAGCAATGTACTTATTTCCGGAAATGGATCGTCTAAACTTTCAGAAAAAATGTTATCCTGGGGATAATACAGTAGAGTATGAAGGCTTACCAGGAATGCAATGTAAGAGTTGTGCCAAATCATCATAGTTTACATTGCTCAATCTACCTTTTATATTCATATGATTTTAATTGACAGCTCTTGAAGTGTTCAGAATTGAACAATTTGCCCTCTACTTGGAACCGTTGGTGTTACCCGAAATCCGTAAAATGCATGGTTTGAAACGGATACACCTGGATGCTGATTTCAACGATATAATCCCTGCAGAAAGTCTGAGATTTAAGTCTTTACTTGAACGGCTTGTACGGGAAGGAAAGGTGAGAGTTCAGCATGGCCGTTCGGATAAATTTCTTATGCCGTTGTAAACACTGCTGTCATTCTACAGGTAACGCGCACATGGCCATCATCCGTGGATCGGGTCCAAATTACGAAAACTTGAGTTGTGGAACATTAATTTTGAGTACACAAGAGAGCATTCGTTTGAGATGAGATGATCATAGTGCTACAATTGAGTAATAACTGCATCAAAATTTTAAGAATGTGGAGACATCAAATAGGTAGTAGCTTTCTCCTTCAATATAAAGCCGTTTTGTGATGGATCAACTGGACTAAAGTCATATGCACTATGCAACTGTAGTTAGCTGTACACATATTATGTACTAGACTAGATAGATTGCTTTTAGACACCTTTACACTGTTTTCGAATGCCTGGACTTTCACAACTTGGAATTTTTAAGGATGTTTATGGATGGACGTGCCGTTATAAAGATTTCTGAATCGGCTAGAAAGCATGATTATGCTCAATACGCTGGGAACAAGTATATCGCCTAATCAACCCGAAATAGTTGCACATTGGGCAGCATTGTTATTTTTGTACGGCTTGAAATATCATTCAGAACTTTCGAAGAACTTCTTGCCTCGTCTACATACATATGGAATGGAAACTATACATCAGTCCGAAATAACCTTTGTAATGATTGTACACCACACAAAAATATTCAATAAGATACTAGACTTCTCTGTTAAGATCTGGTAATGTGAGCTCAACCAATTGAATAAAATACTGACTGATCTTCAACTGCCACTTTCGAATATTTGTTTTCTACAATGAGCTCGTCAGACGCCATTTGAAGACATTAGATAAAGTTTGGCATCTTCTTTGGCTCGCCTCAGACTGAAGTCTCTGCTATTTGATATACATGTTACCGTTTGCGCTCCGTGTAAACGTAAGAAGATGGATTGACTAGGAACTCCAATTTTGCTGCACTTGGAACTTGGAAGTGCTCAGGTCTGAACAAAGCCATTGGGTGAATCGTTCAGTGATTTTTCATAGGTATGATCTGCACCTGCATGGATTTCGACAACCAGCCGGCTAGCCGCGAAGACATGGCCCCGCAAATGGCCGGAGCTTACAAGGACCTCCTGAGCAACCTCGGAGAGGACCTAGAACGCCAAGGACTTCTCAAGACCCTTGAGCGTGCCGTCAAGGCATACGAACAGTCCCTCGAAGGTTTGTCAAAGCTTTTAAGGAATTTCTCGCGAATTTAGTTCAAAAGTTGCGTATAATGTGGCATTACAAAAATATTTCTGAGCTCGGCTTCAGTCCCCAAATATTCTCAAAAACTCTCATTGCTTTCTTCTCGATGCTATCTTTTGCAACTTGTTAGGATCTTTGCGGTCATGTCAGAGATCGTGCTACAACTCACACTCTTTTACAATGCATCCTTTTCAGTGGGTTGTGGCGGTGATATATGTATATTTCAGACTCTAATGGCCACCCGTTCAAAAGTTATTCAAGTTTTAGTGGTTAATTTGGCGCGCAACACTGCATCACCGTGGCGAGATCTATCGATTGGTATGGGTCTCTTCAGGATCCGCCACAACCCACTGAAAAGGATGCTTGTTAGTGGAACAAAGACGGTTCATAGGCGCCTCTAATCGGCCATTTCCAGCTTTTGTGAGCATTATTTAGGCCTTTCTTTGGACCAGTTACAATATAGGAGTTTCATGCTCCAAGTCCTTGAAATCCAACAAGAAAGTTGTTCTCTTTCTCCCAGATGATAAAATAGATACAGGCACAGGCGTTTACCTCAAGTGGCGGAGGAGAAATCTTTTTCGCTGTTCTAGAAGCAAGTTCGCCTAGTTTTTCGATCGATAAATTTGAGCACAATTGCTTGTATTCTCTTATAGCAGCATCCATGTAATGTGCTCTAGATTCCGGGAACAATTTTCTACACTTTCTATCCATCCTTCCTCCCACTGCTTTTCATCACTGTCGAGATTTTAATGGAAAAAGCTAGTTCCCAATGCTCTAGAACGCTCCAGATTCTTCTTG
>JAQGBJ010002635.1:0-15599 GCA_034698345.1 Sphaeridia pumilis
GACTATGCCAGAATCGAACCCGAGTTCCCCCGAATCACATCCCAGACACTAGCCACCACACCACTACGCCAGTAGTGGTGTGGATATTGAAATTGAAACAGGTGATGAGAGAAGAGAAAAGTGCGGAAGAATGAGAAGAAAAGAGGGAAGAAGAAAATCTGAACCCAGGAGTGCAGCTGGAAATTATTGAGGTTGAGCAACAGCATGAGTATGACTAAAATGGAGAACGGTGCACATTAAATGAGTGACAGGAGGATTTTCAAACGAGATTGCCGGATCATAATGAATACAACTTTGATTCTGGAATTGTGCGAGTTCATGAGGCTAAATCTTCAACTTCAACCGCCATCATTGCTGTTACGATTGAAACGTCTAACCATCCATCTACTTTGAACCTCTCCCGGGAACAAGTTCCAAAAAACCGAAATTTGGCTTCCGCACCGACAGCTTAAGCGGCAATTCGTAGAAATTAACAATGATCTCGATCCTTTGGAGATACCTCATTCAAAGCATTGACTTTTGAAACACTGCGTTGATCGCTTGTCTCCTATCGTATCATGCTGGAGGTTTGATGGGAACATTCTTCTATGGCCTGCTGGAAGTGTTGTGTGATAATGCCGAACAAATCACAAAAGCAATCACTAGGTTAGGAAAGATGAAAGTCCAGTTGAAGGTTTTGAGGCAGCGTTCAAGAGGCAGTTGGCTGCAGTGGTCACAGATAACGCAAATCTAATAATCGAAGGTCGCAAATCGGTCAAACAACCATGTTTTAACCATAAACTTCAACTTGATTTCAAAGAAGCTTTGAAGTCAGAACTCGATGAGCAATAATCCCAGAACGCCTTTAAGACGTTCTAGCTGCCTTCAAGGCAAATAAAAAGTATTTAGTGTTTTTCCCAAGTTCGGGCAGTACGAGATGCGGTGGTTGTAGATAGAAATGGGGCAGAATTGCCCGCGGTTCAAACCCCATCAGGCCACAAGATGGGCAGATGCGCTTCTTGAAGTCATTCAATAGTATTTATTCTGTCCCCGTGGCTCATGCACTCGTAAGGCTTTGAACTGATCCAGAAGAAACCTCGGAAACGATTGAAAAGATGTTGGTCCGAACTTTCAGGAGCGAGATGTCCCTATGATTGACATGTGTGACGAAGTGGAGATTATGATTGAAGAGCTGCTGAAATTAACGTCTCGAGAGGGACCTTATCTTGAGAAATCTCTGGTCAGCTGCTGTTGTACTGTCAGATGATTCCTCGCAACCTACAGAACGTCCTGCCCCAGCTAATATGTGTCAGAGCTTCAAAGTAGTTGGAAAATTTCCGTGGTACTGAATGCAAGCAAGTAATCGAAGGTGAAAATCTACTTGCCGTTCATGATCATGGCGTCAAGTTAGACATCGACAGAGCTTGTCGGCATGTCTGGATCAGCAACTGAATTCAAACCCAACAAACCATGTAAGGGACGGTTCTTTGAGAATTTCAGCCATTCCGTTAGGCTCGGTGGAAGCCGAAAGAGTTTCCCATATGACGAAGTACAAATCTGGATACAGAAGCCTGATGTCGATAGGTGCTCGTAATTGTTCGTACAGAATCATCGTAGATCCGACTCAAAATACAGCTTCAAAGCTAAAAATGAAGATGATGATGTTGATGAATCAGATCCGGTAGATTGTGATACAGCAGAGAATGTCGTTGGCGAAATAGATAATGAAGTTTTGGAGTAGTTTTTCTTATCGGATAATCAGATTCAGTTCGACTATGTATAATGAGACTAGATCATGTTTGTTAACTTTCAAGTTATGAGCGTCTGTATTGAAAAGTTTGTATCGATTTATGATTCATTTGTTTAGGATTTGTATCTTGGATATAGCGTGAAAAAAAATTGTTCAAGGCAAAGATTCATATTCTTCATCATTTAGCACTGTTCTGACCGTATTGAAATGAGCAGGTCAGTGGAACATAAGCCGGTGTTTGACACAGAACAATCTTGATTTTCCTTGTTCCCACTTTAATCCGTTTAGACGACATTCTAAACGAGTTACAATTCAATGGAGTAGAAATAATCTCCGATTCCACAGTGTAAAAATTGGTGGCCATGTGAGTTACATTTCAGCAATGGTATCACTGGTACTTGACTGGTTATATCCCTTGTCAAACGAGAGTTTGAATTTCGAAATTCTCACGTGATCCCGCTCCTTCAATGCAAGTCTTTTACACTCCTGTTCAGTCATACCACCGCACATTTTTTGAAAAAGCTTGAAAGCATCCGCTCTAGTCACGTCACTGTCTGAAGAAACATGGGTTCAAGCTTTTGTTTTGTTTGCGTGTTGGATCATGATGTCAATGAGAAGCTTATCAGTTGCAGTGTTTGCTATCGCTCCAACAGTAATAGCTGAAATCTTCTACGGCATAAGCTGGAGACACATGCTGAAGTAAAGTGCAATGTTGTGGTAGCCCTTCTAGAAAATTTGCACCTGCGATTCTTTAAGGAGAGAGGATCTCGCTTACGGTGAATGGAGGGAGTGAGCTCACGAAGTAGCTGAGCACATAATGGTATTGATAAATACATGTTCCATCGATCATATATTGGTGATTTTGCTGGTTTTTGAGCGGGGGTATCCAAGGGTATTCTTGTATTCTTAAAGAGCTTGCAGTTGAAGGATGAAAGTGAAACATACGAAAGTCTGCGGAGCATTGCCGTGGTAGGAAATGGAATGAGGCAGAATTAGAGCAGAATTTTGAGATTGATTGGTGGATGTCAGCAGGTTATGGCAAAGAATGGTATACGCCGTTTGGACAGTTTCTTTGATTTTGGACGGACAGTGTCCAGAACTGTCCGATTGTCCATAACCGTCAAAAATGCAGCCTGTTTAAAATCGTTTGATATAATTCCAATTAAAGCTATTTTCTTCATTTAGTCAAACTTTGTAGGTTTCAAGTTTACTTTAGAATAAAGAATATTCAGCTCTGTTCAACTTAGAAAAATGGATGGCAATTCTGTCTAAAATAGTACAGGCCAAGAGCATGTTCGTTTAGGACGGTTTTGACCAGTTTTGGACAGGTGGTTTAAACCATCTCGTAAAAATCAGACGAACACTGGGTCTTTAAGGCTCCTTGGGCGAATTTCTGGATATGAAAGTAAAGGTTTCCTGTAGTCATATAACATGTGGTTTGGTTGTTAGTAACGGTAAGCTTGCTTTTGTAAAAGTAACAAATTTGGATACTTTGTCGTTGTTTGTGTGACTTCGTGGATGTCTTGGAGCGCTTGATGTTGCTTATGTTGTTAAGCAACCGGTGTTTTGAGTGAGTTTAGCAGGTTTCAGAAATACCGTGTCTGAGTTCGAGGATAATGTGCCTATGAAAGTATTGCTTCTGAAGCAAAAGTATATGCTAGTTTACTATACCTGTTATATCATAGCTGGAAGTCTTGTCGAAGTGACTCCAATCTTTCAGGATGTTTTTGTAAAAGTCACATTGGCGAGATTGGTGAAACTATGTGTAGTCAATACGTGTGCTGCTTTGATTTTCGGCGTAGGTGGACAATATACGACAGCAGAATAATATGGACGACTATTATGAAGGTCGTTTAACAACGAATGTCTATATGACTGAAGGTATGCAGTGTCTATATATATATATATATAATGTATGTGCAGGTGGTTTTGGTTCAGCAAGAGGTTTATTGAGTTGTTGATTCGATGCAAAAGTTGACTGGCTTGGTCAAGTGCTGGACACTTGGCCAAGTGCAGGATAAAGTCACAAAGAGTCCAATACATAAGCATGATATGGCTCGACCCGACATTAAAAAAGCATTGCGCAGCCAAATTTAGGTGGTCATTTGCAAAAAATAATATGAACAAAACAAAACGTAAACAAGTAACAAAAGTGAAGAAAAATACATATATGAAAGTTAAACCTGAGGAAGTGAAGGTATGATTACGAATCACAATTACGCATAAGTAGTCAAAACAGTATCTAATATAGGGTGGTAGTGTGATAACAAAGTCGTAATATGTATGGTACTTGTACCCGGCGTGTTATTGCGAGGGTTAGGTTGGTGCGTTGAGCTGAAGCGCATAATTCATTGAATCGATGCGCAGGCGGGCGTCCTGGTCAGCTTGGGTGATCGATTCGCGGATGATGGAGTCTTCTATAACGATGAAAGTACCTGGCGTGGCAGGAATCACGTCCAAGTCCATGGAAAAGCTAGCGGAGTTGGCGACCGCTTCAGTCACCGGGCTAGAAGCCGAAATGGCTAGAGGCGCAGAGCGGTGAACCTTGGAGTCATAATTTGGAGGAAACGAGGGGTGCAGTTTCGATTTAAATTCCTCGAAGTTCATGCAGCGTTGGAAGTACAACTTAACAAAGGCTATTAGTTAGTGGGATACCCGCTGTAGGTCTTCGATCTCGACTTCTTTTTCGTAGATCCTGTCCATGGCGACATTGATTTCGTGGGTGGCTTCGAAGTCAGTCGTTGGGTCATCGTCGTGTTTGAGGGCATCACGAAGTTGGTTGCAATCGGAATGAAACTCCTTGAGTTGGACCTTGAGGAGGAGGATTTTGTCAGTGGAAGTCGTGGCGGTTGCCAAAAATCAGTGATTGAGGCTTTGGCTTTTTCAGCTCCAGTTTGAGGGTCTTGGTATTTGGTGGAACTAACAAGAAATCCAAAGTTGGCTGTGACTCCCCTTTTTGGACCTCGTGCTTTATGGGAGTTTTGTTTGGAGCGACTGAATTCGATTTCTGTCGCTTTCATGATGCCACCTCGCTTTTGGATGGGAATACTTGATGTATATGATCTCGCTGGTTCCACCCATTTGGTTCACGTCGTCCCGTTTTGATAAGCTGATGTACCGGCTGCCGAATCCTGAACTATGTTTGCCAACCCTTCAAATATCGACATGAAACTGCTTACTTCCTGCTTGACTTTTACCTCAATAACTCGGTTAAGTTGATTGCTGGAAACTCTCTTCAAGATTCTTTCAGCTGATTCAGGTACCGATTCGTCTGGATCGGCTGAAGCAATATATTTTTGACATGTTGTTTTCAATACCTTTATCAAGCTTCAACTTACCACCCCTTGCTTTGACCTGGTCTTTTGTATGTAAACGCACATTGATTGCCCTAACAAGCTCAAACCATACCATACGGAAGGGGTGAAAATCAAAGTTGATTGCTGAAAAGGAGGTATCCTACATGGTATACTTTGGCTATAAAGGTATAAACTGATTTCTTGATTTTAGCAGCATTAATCAAGGTTGATTGCTAAAAATTGATTATTATACCTGGGATACTTTTGTTTCAACAATGTTGAAAAGTTCCGTTTTTCGTTTGAAATTTGGCATCGAATCACTTCAAAAAAAACAGGGGGGGGATTCACACTCGTTTTAACCTTTTACACAAACTTTGTTGTTTTGATATTTTATAAATTTTTTAGTTTGTGTGACATTGTTTGTTTGCACTTTTGTGTTTAGTGGATGACTTGAAAAGAATCGGCCAAAACGGTTTTCAAACTTCAGAAACTTACAGGTGATTGGAGCCGGAGCTGCCGCTGCCGCTGATGGAGGCTTTGGACCGTCATCAATGTGGTTGGTCAGGTCAGAAATTACAGCATCGGTGGCTATCAAATACTTGTGTTTGTCGTGCAGGTTCACGCGGACGGCATAGACAAACCGTTTGATGGCTTCGTCGACGCGCTGGTGTGTTATTAGGTCTTCGGTTAACGCCACTCCACAGCATAACTGAAAAAATGTGCCCAGGATGTTTCGTTTGCGTCGATAGTGGTCTGTAAGATTGGCTGGTTTATGCGGGTCGTCAAGTGAAGGGAATGATGGTTTGTCCTGATGTTCTTTCTGAATAGGAATTGGTTCGGAGCCGTTAGTTATCGTCAATAATGTTCCCGGATGGCAAGGAGAGCGTAACAGTCATCGTCTGATCCATATGAACCGCGACATGTTAACCAGAAGCTTCCACCGCGGCGAATCTCAGCCCGAGGCTTGGGCAAAGGGATGGCGAAGTACAGCGGAATAGAGTTGTCGTATAGAATTGCGTCCGGAACTGGTTCCAGATGAATGCCTGGGCCGATCCGAGTTGTTTCCTGGGCAGCGGAGCAAGTATGCCTATCAAAAGGAAGAGAAGGTCTAGCGGGGCCATAGTGGAGAGCCTTGGAAGTCTACGCAGATGAACCAATGGTACTATTACGGCGAAGCCAACTATTTGCGACGGGGTTGATGAGACGGTTGGTGGTCAGAAGGTGGGAACCGACGTGGCGCGTAAGGGTTCCTTCCGTAGCGGGAACGTCCAGTAGGTGTGCGAGAAGGTGGTGTCTGTAAGGGAACACTTGATGTTTTTGGAGGTACCAACGTTCGTTCCAAGTCAGAAGATCCTGAACTATTGGAGCTAGCGGTAGAGGCGTCTTTGCCAGAGAAAGGGCTGACGGAGTGTGCTGTTTGAATCCGAGGAGCTGGAGTTTATAGTATCCGTTACAGTGTTTTTGAGCCAACTTCAGCGGAATTGGAGAGAGTGTCTGTCAGGTCGGTAGCTGATTGGTAGTCATTGATATTGTTAGCAAATTCGGAGAAAGATGATTGAATACCAGTGAATTTCAGCAGTTCCGTGATGGCTCTTCTCGTAGTAGCCATTAAAAGTTAGTAAACTTCGCTTGCAAACACGGTACATATTGAGGCGGTTCCCGCCTTGTAGTAGTTAGTCGGTCTCTGGTCTACTCCCAAAAAACACCTCACTCTATCCTCTGGCCGTTTTCCTCGCTTGAGTGGTGGAGATGCGGTCTCTGATTTGCACCGTTACACTAGCCACGCTAAAGTTAATTTATTTAATTAGTTGGCACATGGCCTTACATCGCCACCCCAGTTCAAATTCATCAATTTCGTCAAAAAAACCAAAATTATAAGAATCTACGTCACCACCCAATCAATTGTACTAGCCCAAACTCACTCCCCCCGTCTTTCCCAAATAAACTTTGTATGTAGAAGTAGAATGCAGGTACCTATTTGTTTACTCAATTCTCTCTTCTTAATTATGCATTTTGCGTTATGGCGCAAAGTCTCACATCATTTTCTTCATTATGAAGATCTGCAAGGAGTCACGTTCATGCATATGTGTGCAACATTTGTAAACTGTACAAATAGAATGAACTCAAGCCATTCAATTATATAAACTGACTAAGACTAAGAAAACTGAAGTGAAAGAACAAGAAAGGCACTGATAGTATCACACGAAACGTTGGTGGTATTCGGCTTAACAATGGTGGGTTTGCGGATGGCCAGTGGAGGGACTCATAGGGTTTCGGCTCGGACTTGGGCAACAACGAAACGATCGAATCCACAAAAGATTTTTCTACACATCCATCTGATCAAGAAGCTTACTGTAATCAAAAATCATTCACGCGTTAAAATGATGATAAATCAGTAGCATAATTTTAATAAATTGTTTGATCATAAACACCCCTAAGATTACGAGCATCAGCCGTGGAAATTCATTTTCCACATGCGGGTCACTCGGGTCGGACGGGGTCGCCTGAGGTCTCTTGGCGTTCTGATTTACGCAAGGATTTGCAATCGCTACCTTCCTCCAGCAACGCATACCCAAAGATGAACCGGGGAGCTGCAGCAAATATCTATCAATTAGACAAAGCGCAAATAATATCAATGATTTATAGCTTTGTTATTACGTTCACAAGAGGTTATCCTTTTTTTCTGAGGCTTGAATCATGTATGTAAATAAAAAAACAATAAAAAACATATATACTCGAAGCGCAGCAACAGAGCCGCGGCAGTATAGAATTTCGAATTCTTGGATCAAGTCAAGTATTTACAATTGTGCGGAAAAGCTCATTGTTCGATACGTCCCTTGTGTTCAAACTCATCGTTACATACGTATTCCCAATCGCTGTTTCATGGTTGTTCGATTTCAACAACAAGGAAGTAACCGGATCGCTGAAATGGTATGAATCCCGTTTTATTATTATTCTTCGTTCAAACGAGATAAAAGAAGTATATTCAAACGAGGGCAAAAAATGCAAAAATATTTCATACACACCTGGTATTCATCCCATGTGCTTTGGAATTTGGTACGGTCAGTGCAGGTGACAGCCCAAACCTTGGTTTTGCTATGTTTTGGACGCTCGGTTGTGACGGTAGTAAACAAAATCAAAGAGCACTCAATCAACTTTTTCTTAATTAATTGCTTTCGTTCAGGTAGCTTTTGCCCAGTTCCGACTGATGTTGGACTGATGTAGGGGCGACGTTTACAGCGCCGCCTCCAACCAATTAGCGTTTAGAACGCTGGGTGTTGGAATATCTCACAATTTTCCAGCAACGTAACCAGCACGTTATACGTTTATTATCTTTTCCTCTTTTTCATTATTGGCTGTTTGTCCAAATATGATACTACTCTTTACTGATTGCGTATGAATTACGTATCACCAGACATTTTATGAGTGCGCAGAACTAATCATCCACAACACACTTCACTATGAAGCCTGGTAAATCCGTTCCAGACGAGTACATGTAGATGGAGCAGCTTTAGAATAGCTCAACGAAATGCACGTTAACATGAGTGAAATTACGACAGTGACCAAAATTGTCACTGCGTGGGAAGAACAAAACTTCCACGCCTTCAAAAAAGGTTGGAATTCGGTCCCAAAAATTAACCAAAACCTGGGGGCTCTTCTTGGCCGTCTGAGGAGAGAAGAGCTGGAACAAGCGACGACTGACCAGCAGAAGAAGCCTGAAGACCACAGTAGAAATCCGTTGCCGTTGGAAACGTAAGAGCTTTGAGGCTTTGTAGGCATGTGCACGCCTTTGAACTTTGTCGCTGTTGTCAACTGTAATAAAAGCTCTAACAGAGTCCTCTCTTCTGAACAACACGGAGCCTCAACGGAGGAAATTGGGTTGTGAGCTATGAGTTTCTGATGTTGGGTGTTGGTGAGGGAGACCTGAAGTTCAGACTCACTAGTTTGACTTCAGTGTGAAGGGGCTGGTCTGGCAAATTCGATCTTGCGTTCTGATAGTTACACTTTGATTGAGAGGTAAGGCGCCGTTTGGTCGAATGAGTAAGTCTCCTCATGAGTTTTATTTGGGTTGCGTAGTTTGGAATAATTCATTGCTGATGCCGAACTTGAACACGGATCGATCGAACTTCGATACTGAATTGTGCGTTTGCGGTGAGACTTGACTGGCGTGTCGGAAGCCTGTGACGAGTGCTGATGGGACTGACTATCGAGTCTTAACGCCCAAACTGCTTGTTCTTTTTCATAAGGTCTGATATCAGATCGCGGATCTTGCGGTTGTATTTTGCGGAGATTTCAAATCGCGTTTTCAGATGATCTTTTTAAACTTGTAACTTCTTTAGTTTTGCGTTGAGTTTGCATGATGTCGATCACCCAGAAATGTTCAGGAGTCTTGGGAAGAGGAATAGACTGCAATAGCCATACGGGTGCTCGATTGATTCTTTCAATATGCTGTCATGGTATCAGCAACTTGTGATTCGATAGCTAGCGGTTTGGCTTCGTTTTGAAGTTTATAGCTTCTAAATTCAGGCCTGCAGCAAGCTCAAAAAGCGCGATCAAGTTAAAACACTTCTTTACAGAAGCTCTCACGACGATTGAATGACGAAACAGCAGTTTTCGCTCCTCCCAACTGAAGTGACTGAGCTGAATTTGAAGTTGTTTGTTTGCCGCTCAAACAAGCATAGATGTGTCTTGATGGGGACAACGGTCGCGTTTCGCTCCGTTTACGTTTGCGCGGGCCTTCGTGTGGGTATACTTCTCTTCTTGACCTTCACAAATTTAGGAACCATTTGACTCAACGAATCCACTTCAGAATGCAATCGACCTTTACGATGCATCTCCTTGATGTCGCATTAAGGCAACCGTAGACACCACCAATGTAGTCTACTAGTTGGATCTTTGACGTGAAGTAAATCAACAAGATTGTGGTCAAGAATCAGTGTAATTGTGGTTGATGATGAGGAAAGACCGTAGGTTTTAACGTGAAAAGCCAAAGGCTTTCTGACCTCGATTGAGATACTTGGGTTCTGGTTCCCTGGAGTAAATCAGTGATTGTTCGGTTCTAAACCCATGGTACTTCGACTGTACAGGCTTTTAAGTAGCAAAAAACCTAACCATCGGAAACTTCAAGACCTTCCAAGACTTGAATTTCCGGAAATTCTTGCTCCATCAAAAACCGTACCTGCTGCAGCGTTTCCTTGACTCTGTTTAATCGATTGCCGCTAACGTTAAAAATTTATAATTTTGCTTGTATTCTTTTCATTCCTAACCTTGATCTCGCTGAACAAGGACATGAACGTCCGAAACTGTTCGAACAAAAAATTCTAAGTCTCAAGTTCCTCGTACTCCCATGTTGCGTCTATTAACTTCTAGCTTTGTTTTTATTAAATTTAAGAACTGTGTTCGGAAGTTAAATTGACTTCTAACTGTAGGAAGATAACGAGGAGGCGAAAGCTTAATTAAGCGCTAAATACACATCAATCAAACAGCAATGTCTCAAGGGCCATGAACTACTTTAAACAGGTAAACACTGGAGCCTTGTCCAATCATTTGCTGTGTCATCTCTCACTGCTCCAGTGCAACAAGTTACAGAGCGTTCTCTCTTTAAAATAAAGTATACAGGGGTACGCGGGGCCGTATTCTGCGGGAGTTCCGAGTGCCGATTGGCAGATGAGAATATTTATCATAGAAAAACAGGAGGTGTTCTGGTAATATAGCGCGGGCTCGAGACATCTTCACAGCATCCGCAGTTTGATTGAAAGCGGAATCAGGAGTTGGATTAAGGAAATAGCTTGGGGTTGGAGTTGTACGTGGTATCGGTGCCAGCGTCTTGTGATAACTTGTTCTGGGATCTGATTCATTCCCGAGATGGTAACACTCGAAAGGGTCTGATAGCTGAAGGACTTTGGAAAATTGTTTCCTGCGAAATCTATCTGATTGATAACATCGATTGATTGATTTGCTTTATTTTCACTACCATTCAGACACAGGGCTGGTCAAATATTAGTAACGGTAATAATTATCCTTCAAGACTAACTTCCCGGTAGTGCCATACCCAAGCATTGAGTGGATTTCTCCCGATGACAAACACATGTTTTGTTTGTTATCGTATTCAAGGTTGACATGAAGTAATGTTTACACTTTCAACCAGTCGCATAATTGTTATGCTACACGTCTTTCGTCGGTTTGCGCTCGTATAGAAGGCATGAACAATTAGTAAGATGAATATTCACGTGCACAACTTAAATGAAACGTGAAAAACTATACGAATATTTCTACCCGTTTGAAGAACTAATGCATATGAAAAGCTATTATGCACATGGGCGGGGCCGTATGTTATTAACAAGTTACTGCCGGACAACAGCTGGAAATTGAATACCTTGTCACACCTGAACCTAGCGGCTGGAATCACAAACTATAGCACGACTAGCAAGGATTGTTTGAAAAAATCCAAAGATGCAAGTAGTTCCGGTAAGACAGACAGTGATACTGGACCGCAAGTTGACGGTGACTGTGAATTAAGCATAGTACAGTTGAGTCGAGAGAAACCAATTCTCAACTGACAAGTTACGTTTAGTCATAGCTTTCAGCTGCGGCATCGAGTGATTCGTGGAAAGATTTTTATGCTATTGCCTGGTGATGAGAAAATGCAGATAATTAGTGTACAATAGACGTTGCGTTATAAAACATAAAAAATTTCTTTTTCAGTAATGCAAGTCATTACTGCATTTATTCAGTCACTCGAAGTTTGAGCATCGATAGCAAGATTGAAAAACATTTGAACAGATATGGAGAAACCTCGATGAACGAAAAACTGCAAATTTGCTATTTTAACGCGTTGGTATACTTGAGTCTCGAGTGTACAGTACATTTAGATTCATTTCCTCCATCTGAAATTCTAGTTACATGTTTTACCTAGAATACTAGATCTTAAAAATGATAACGAACTTTAGAGTTGGCAGATCACAACTGTTTTATTGTGGCTTGGAGTTGCGTTTATATACCAGAATACATTTTATATTATTCAATGTTATTAGATATAAATTGGGAAAGTGGTGGTAATGATGTCGCATAAATTAGAGTGGCTCTTGACCAAACTTGACTGGTCGTCAAGTTCTTCTTTTTAGGCAACATTTACAGTTTGCTAAATGAAGCCATATCAGGTTGCGGAGTTCTACATTTAATGCAAGTATATAAATCAAAGATACGAGTCTCAAGCTTGTTTTGGCAACGCAATAAATTGAATCTTTGCTTCTAACTTTTGATACATACTTGAGGATGGTTCAAAGAATAAATGAATGATTTTGCCAATCTGTTGCGCACACACAATATGAAAATAAACTTCTAAAACGCATACATAGGTCATCAATCAATTCCACCAGACTGCATATTTATTATCTACAATTTCGCGTTACAATTTTCAAAGATTAAGGTAATACAAGATTATAATTGTTCATCAAGAACATCACACCTACGCGATGATAGCGGGTACTTGATTGTAGCGGTTTCCGAATCTGGGATCAATCTTGGCCTCAACGCCATTAATATTATTACTGCTTCCAGCGTAGTAACTGAGAACCTGTTGAGGGACTACTTGGACTGGGAAGAAGCCTCCCGCAGCAGCAGCGTTTTTGTACTGGAGTTGCTGTTCTTGCTGCTGGCCAACTTGACCTACGAAGATTGGCTGGAAGGCGGCAGCGGCCTGTTGATATCCGAAGGGTTGGTATTGGTACTGCAATTGTTGCTGAAGTTGGTTAGGTTGATAAGCAGTTTGAATGGGCAGCTGCTGTTGTTGTGGTTGATAGATGAAGAAGGTTCCTGGTTGTTGGGCAGCGGTAACGGCATTTCCTTGTGTGAATGCAACAGCTGGAATAGCTCCAGTTTTCTGGCCATTTGTGGTCGTCTGACCGCTAACAACTTGAACTTGGGGAAGTTGGGTCTTCTTGATGATGTTCTCTTGGAAGTACTGGATGACGGCGGGCTTTGAGGTTGGCTTCGGCTCCTGAGGCACCACGACGACTGTTCCAGGCCTTTCAGGTTCGACGGGCAAGATGACCGATGGAGGTGGCTGCTGGTTGCCTTGCTGGTTGAAGACGCCTTCTTCTTCAGCTGGAGCTGGGCGGTTGCGGATCTCTTCCAATTCGGCTTCAACGGCTGCAAGGCATTCCTTCTTGAGGTCGGCTACAGCATAAGCGTGGTTGCATGAGGTTTCAGCTTCGTCGAAAACAGTTCCTGGAGGGCAGAAGAATTCGTGCTTGTTGACAATGTAGGTCTCGGTTTCGTTGTCGTAGTGTTCGGCGCAACGGTAGAACTTTTGGCAGTTGTCGTTATCTTGGTAGAAGCCAGGTTGTGGACAGGTGTCAGCTTGGCGAAGGCGCATGTAGTCTGAAAAAATATTTCAATTAAGTAATTAGTTTCTAGGAATTTTTCTTTATTCTTGAGTACGTTTTCAGTCAGAAAATCTGCGAGAACTTACATCCGTTGGACGACCGCTGGACAGTGTGGGACAGTGGAATGACGTAGGCCAAGGCGCAGGAGGCCAGAGCCAAAGTCAAGAGTACGGTTGTCGTCGAAGTCACTGCAAAATCAAAATAAAATCTTAAAATCCTTCTTGAATTAGTTGTATTCCCAGCTTCAAAATCTAACACTCAATTGCAACTCGCAAAAACAAAGCCGAAAATAGCGGCAGGCGCTTACTTTTTGCAAGTTTCCAGTGTCCCGATGAGATCCAAACTGATGTACTGTTGAGACGTTTCAATCTTCTTTTATAGCCGGCAAACCCCTCGTCTCCTGGAACAACTTCCATGAACACGGGCCGAAGAAGAAGAAGATACCAGTTTGTTTGCTTTGCGGTTTTGCAATTAATTGGTCTTGTTGGCGTTGGCTGACAGGATTTGCCATTTTTACCTGTCGCCTCGAGAACGTATAAATCCAGCCATGTGCATTCACACGTTCTCTTGTTACGCAACATCCTTGTTAGCCTTTAGCGGCGAAATCCAGTCCGCAAAATCCAGAATCTTGACCAATCCGTCACAGCCACTTACCTGTTCTTGTTCTGCAACTTTGCAAATCTCTCCTGGATTCGCAGAATTATTGCTGAATTAATCGACTTTTTTATGTTTTCTTATCATTGCAAACATGGAGAAGATGCAACAACAAAGGCGATGCGTGCTGTGAAATCTGCCCGGACAAACCGCTCCAAGAATTGACGAGGCATTTTAAGAGGCAAATGGCATCAATTAATTGACGCGATATAAAAACTGGACTGCTCATCTTCTTTTCTTACAGACATGTTTTAATGACAGTTTCCATGTTGAAAGACACTTCTCACTTCGTATTGATCACGAACTTGCTTTGATTGTATTACTCCAGCAGGTATTTTATTATGCGAAAATGTTGAATGACCACTTGCTTTAGTTGCTAATTGTTGCGGCGTGATTCAAAGTTATTCAGGTGCGCTGATTCTATGGCTGCAATAAAGCTAATTATCTTGACAGATATTTATTCAGAGGGTTTGAAAGAAAGAAACTGCTAGATTTTTTGCAACTTTTGGCAAAAGTGTTTTGTTTGAATAATACTCTAGGACATCAGACTTGGCTATCAGCATTTTGAGGAATCAAAAATGAAGTGTTACTTTGTAGAATTTGAACTACCGAAAAATATTACATTTTCGAATGATTTAATTATTGTCTGTTCAGTTGTTAGTGTCAGAAATGAATTCATAATAAATAATAAGGCTATTTTAGAGTTGACACATTCGTTCTTAAGAAGACCAGCCCCTAAAGAACATTATTAAGGCAAGCTACAATTCACAACGATCAACGCTTTTGTAGCTTAATTGTTTACAACACAAGTTTATAACTATCGGTAGCTCAGTCGTTTTTTGAATACTGTTGATTGGTGGTAAAGACCTGTGGGCCTGAAACTTTAAGTTCTCCCGCCTGATTACTGATTGACCATCCTTGCCACATCTGTTGAGCATTGCTTGATGGCCTGGACTGGCGGCAGATTGCGGGCTTCAGTCAGATTCCGTGATCCGATCAAGTAGTCGAACCGAAGGGGGCGATCTCGGCAGTCGCTGGCACTTTTGTACATGAGGATGCAGAACTGATCGACAGGCTGGGCGGGTCCATGGACGATGAAATGCTCCAAGTTGGGAAGGTCCAGGCACCCAGTGGTACTTCCGTAGCCGGTTAGATCTCGTGGAGCTGCAGAAATAAGGTTGATACATCAATTTTTGTTTTGATTGAAATTTGATGAGCTGATGAGCTGGAGCACCAGTTTGTGATGAGTGAAACTTACCGGAAAGCACTCGAATTCTGATGTTGGTCGGCGGAGTGGTGGATCGGATGCCGGGTAATGGAGACCCGAAACTGAAGCCGACCAGAGATGCGATGGTCACTGCCACAGCAACAATGAAGATTCCAGTGTTGACTGCCATTTTGACTGAATAAGTGTTGTCGATGGGTGGGGTCACTTGAAAGACTGATTTGAACTTGGTTGATTTCGGTTCGATGGGAACTTGTGATTTGAAACTTTTCAAACTGACTTGGCTGTTGAGCTTGTTGTTTCTAGTT
>JAQGBJ010002636.1:0-15595 GCA_034698345.1 Sphaeridia pumilis
GTTGTTGAGGACAGTGCGCGATGGGCCCATTCAGTGGCCTAGAGGTACTTCGGTACCGTCGCCGGTTCGGAACTCTCTGGTTCCGGACCACCTCCAATACAAAATAAAGGGGTGAGCAATGTCCATTAAACTATGGTAAACTGTGCAAACCAACGCACGTGTAATTCATCTGGGGACTATTTTCTCCTTTTCAGCTGTGGAACTACGCTGTTCTTGGTGTATCTATGACAGGTTTCACCTGCTTGTTCGACTGGGCTTTCCCTGAAGGGAGCGAAATTCCGGAGCACCTGAGCTTGGTATTCATTCTTTTGGCAATTGTTGGGCTTGTGACATGCGTCGTCTACTGCTGCCGCCGGAGAGCGCCGCCATCTGCAGCTCCATCTCCGAACGAATTGGCCATGCAGACTTTGTTGTTGTTATCGTTGGGTCACCCGCCTGTGACTGGAGCTGCCCCACCACTTCCTGCAGCGCGGTGTGACGATGAGAAAGTTCCTTCTCCTGGTGGTGTTCCTGCTGGAAAAGTGATTCTCCGAAATGGTATAGGCTTATAGACTCGGCTATTGTCAGAATTCTTCTTTAATGTTTGACAGGACAAGATGTAACTATGTTAGACAGTAACTATATTGTAGTGCAGCCTCTTATCTAACATCTTGTCATTTGTTTACATACTTGTTGTCGATGTGGCTGAGATGGACCTCACAAAACTCAATCTGTTATCAAATAAACTGCTTTCTCTCTGAATCATTTGGTGGTTGTCTTTTGGAGCCATGGAACCTGTATTAGAGCTCGCTCAAGCGTTTAACGCTGTGGAAAAGTAATTTTTTATTTTGTACTTCGCAACAATAACGTTTGCAAATTGTGAGCAGAATATTTTTTACGATTATTTTGCAATTATTCGCAGCCGCATGATGCAATTCTGGAGTGTGCCTTGGAGAGGACCAAAGCAGGCTACGTACGCATCCTTGTTCCAACGGATGGGCAGCTTTTCAACCGGGACTTGGTCTCCAGGAGCAATGGGTAGAATTGTGGACCTTGCCGACGCGGGCTTTTACTACACTGGCGTAGCGGACCTGTGCAGTTGTTTCTACTGTGGGACACACGCAAGAGTCTTGCCGGGTGACCAGACCCCTGGGAAATACACCAACAACAGTCGCCGAAATGCCCTCATTTGGTTTTGAGGTACATGTCAGTGGTTGCTGGAGTGCCAGGAGACTTTTTGTGCCATGCGTGCCAAACCAACAAAGCCTGCATTCTCATATTCCCTTGTGGCCATGTGTCTGCCTGCCCGGCTTGTATCGTCAAGCTCGCTGACTGCCCGTTATGCCACCTCAAGATCGCGGTAATTACTTTTGGCAAGGACAAGTTGGTGCCTAAAGACTAGTGAAATGTTCTATAGTGAAAGGAGTTTTTACTATTTTTTGAAGTTTGTAGTTTTGGGTCCGAGTGGACTTTATTTGTTTGTCGAAAAAGTAATTTTGTTGTTATATTCACAATAGCGCAAGAATGCTATATTAATTGTTCAGATTGCTGCAATAAATCAGAAATTATCTTTAACAGCATATATTGCAGACACACAGAAACCGTCTTCGCCATCAACTTCAACGTCTTCATTTTTCAAAGTACAAGGATTGTTACGATACGCCATCTTGCGGCCTGAATCCAAGAAGATTTCTTTGAACACCTGACCGTCATACATAGAGTAAGCAACGACTGTGTACGCTACACCCCCTAAATTGAATTTCAGTTTCAGGTCTTGTTCCAACATGCAGGCTGTAGTACTATAGAAGGCAGGTGTGACGAGTGTGAGCAAGGTCGGCATGGAACCAGTTTGAGGTTTGTAAAACTCCGTGTTGGGGCCGTAACAGTGGTCACAAACGTCGCGCTTGCCATTTACAATAGCGTCAATGAAATCGTCCTGTGTTTTCAGATTCAGTTCTGATATACAGAAATCAAAAGTGCTTTGAGATGCTCCCATTCATTCAGAATCATCGCAAACAGCAGTTTTGTGAAAGAATCCGAGAAAACGCTGTAAGTCGTTCAAACCCATCTGAGCTTCTGAACCGCTAAAATTGTAAACTCCGTCGTTTAACGTCATTTGCAGTACGTTTTCAGCGAAGTACACTCTAGCATCAGCATGATTACCAGCCAACAAAAGTTCTAAGGTGGCCTCAAGGTGCTCTTTGACTTCGCTCACCTCAGCTGCGAAAATAGTTTGGCCTGATTTATGATAGTACCTTAAAAACAAAAACACTTGCAAAACCATGTCGACGGCTTCAGTGTCGGCACCTCTAACTAACACACCGCTTTTCGTCAGCTCGAATGATTGGGGAATGAGCAGCATCGTGTCCAGCCCGAAAAGATTCCTGACAGCTGCAGCTTTCGGCCCCCGGTGATCTTTTTTCTTGAACGTCTCGCGCTGCTTTTCAGGCGTCCCATGAAGGCCCCATTCGTCTGGATAAGCGTAGCCCAAACAACCTAAATCATCTTCGTCATCGACTTCATCCGCTACTGCCACAGGAGGAAGGATTGGCGCCGCTTTTAGCAAGTTTAGTTGCCCTGAAAATTCAAAGAAACATGTGAATACAGCTGGTTGACTTCAGTGACCGGTTAATAATGTTGTTGCTATAATTACCAGTTATTATTTCTCCATGAGACCTCAAGGCGCGCGGCAGTGACAAGTTCTTGGAGTGTTCATAGTCTCTCTTGATCTTTTTCATCCAATATTCGACCTGTAGTTCAAAAAACTATTAGATTACAGCGTTCAAATGTGAAACCTTCAATTAGAATGGAACGCCGCCTACCGGATTCGTGGTTAGATCGAGTATGGGTATGTTCATCGCGATCAGCAAGGCATTCGTCATCAGCGGAGCATAGGGAAATAATTGTTTCACGAAGTAAGCAGCCAGGAGGCCGCTGTGCATGTCATTCTTGTCTGGAGCACCTTGCGATCCGTCAACAACTTTGGCGGCAGCATTCTTGGTTAGTTGCTCTTTCCAGACGCTATTTGCTAAGCATCCAAACCGTGACCGTAGGTAGAATGGTTGCTCCAATGAGTCCATGTAAGCGACTCCAGCCCAAGGATCGCCTACGTATAAATGTCAGTCAATACTCACGGACAAAAACAAAGTCAGTTACTCTGTCAAAAAACACCTACCCGGCGAGGCTGCGACATAATCCAGTTGTTGTATTACTTCAACCACTTCAGCAGTTAGAAGCTCATTAGTGGAGAGGACAATCGCGTCCTTGATTCGACGGCAGATGTCGCGCATGTTCTTGGACTTCATGAACAGATCCAGCCAGTGCATCCAACCGCCGTATGCATCACTAGTGTCCTTGAAGTAGGACTTCAGTTTCCTTCCAAAAAACCGGACAACGTGTATGTTACAGATGTGCACACAGACATTGAAGGTCGCGGCGGTGTTGTTTGCCAATACAGACCATATCGCTTGAAGATACTTTTGCGTATTCAGACCGTTGAATACTCGAGACACGGCAGCTAGCAGGGCCTTACTGAAGTCAATTTCGATTTGGACGATCCCAAGCTGCTCTCGTTTCCTTCCAGAGCAGTACTGCTCGTAGCTGCTGAGAACATGACTAGTTAGAATTTCGAAATGAAATCGCAAGGGGACTTTTTTAGATGCTAGTTTACCTGAGGAGCCACGTGAAAAGGGGTAGAGCAATAGAATTCACATCATGGTTACCCAAGTAGAACTCAATGACCGGAAGTGCTGGCATGCCGGCAACTGTTTTGATCGCGCCACTAAAAGAAAAAGAATGTTGCGAATGAGCTCCGGTAACTTCTTTGTGAAGAAAAGCAAAGACTAACTTCCACTTACACATAGTAATACACTTCATTCGTTTCCAGAGGCTGAGGGAACTTGTCCACCACATTACCAGTAGCATCCAAAAACAATGTGACATTCTCTGTTGTTGTTTTCTCAAAAAGATAGGAGAGCTGCCTCTCGCAGTACAAAACGGCGGAAGCTTTTTCCACGGCCAAGTGCTGGACGTACCCGTCGATGAATTTTCCTTGGAAAGAATCCCGAAGCAACGCAACCGTCTTAATTGTATCAATCAAAGCTTGCTTGTCCAAATCACCTTTTTTCAGCTCCTACAAAAGAAAAAGTCAAGAATGTGAATTCCAATCCAGCCAAACGTAACACATCTCAACTTCTGTCAGCTGCGTATTACCTCCACCTTGGCCTGACGATACACAAAACCTTTTTGAACAAAAGTTTGGTTTCCACTCCGGAGAGCTGCAGCGTATTCAGGATTCCTTGCTCGCTCATTACGGTACAAAGCAACAGGCATGCGTGATAAATCTCGCTGCGCTTCTTGACGAAGTTGGCCCGCCAGATGTCGCGAGGCTTCGGAGTCTTTCACGTGTTTTGGAGTCCCGCTGGTAAGTCTGTGATATTGGAGAATTAATACCGAATAGAACAGTGACACAGTCAAAATAATAAACTTGAACTACCTGACAACAACTGGCACGGAATCTCCTTCGACTTGATTTGGTGGCAAACGGATAGAAAAGGAAAACCTGGCATCACAAGAGTAGTTGCTGCAGTAGCCGCTACCGACGAAGAATTGAACATTTGAATTCGGGCGCGGAGGGTTTATTTCGCCTTTGTCGAAGTTGATGACACAGAATTTGTTGTACTTGAAGAACTCTGCATACAAGATTTGCGAATAATGAGGTGTCCTTGCTGTCCGAAGTTTTGTATACGTCAAGGCTCCGTTTTCGCTAGAGTTAACGGCAATCATTTGCTTGTACTTTTCCAATGGCAACTCAAACGTGAAATGCGTTTTGTCTGTGGAGAAAAACTGATATTAAAGAAAGCTTTGAAAGTCTCAAAAAGGGGAATAGTCCCGCAGACAATTCCCCTCTCTACTGGGAACACACAATGCTGAATTTTGCTAACTAAGGCTACTTTAGTTCCGTTGTTAACAAATATATCTGTAGCGTAGTGAAAAGTGAAGATACATTCCTTATTTCACTGCTACAAGTTCTAACGCCATTGAGTATTTTTAATGACACATTTCTGCAAGTTAAACGACAAAACCCCTAGTTAAAATTTTCCTACTGTTCAACCTTCATTCAAAACCTTCATTCGAGATTGCCTCTTGATCGGACTATTGAGAACGCTTTCTAGCATTTTGGAATTGCAGTTGAGAATTGAGTTGTTGACGTACCTGTTGCTTCCGGAAGAACCCACTCAGCGTCTTCAGGTATGACCGGCTTTGCGCGAGATTTCTTCTTTGGAGCTGCTGCATCATCGCTGCTGGAACCGCTGGCTGAGGGAGCACCATATTGACCGAAGCGTACTTGGCGACCCTGCTTGGACTTGGAGGACGTTTGAGGTCTCAAGAAAGGTACAGCGACACCTATATCACAATGAGGTTTACAACTTTTTGTAATTTCAATTTAAGAATATTTCGATAGACTCACCTGATCCAGATGTGATCTCCAAGGGCCGCTCGGTCTGCACAATATTGGGTGGAAGCACATTGCCAAATTTTTTCGCGAACCATTGATCCATTGCTCCACCCAAAGCCTCAATGAACTCCGGAGGTAGTCCACTCTGTGGTGAGGGCAAGGCAATTTGAGTAGTCGGTCCTCCTAAAAAACGAATCTAGTTCACATTTTTCGGCAAAGAAAAGAATGTACTGACGATATACAACACTGTTGCAAATCAAAGCTGGAAAGTTTGGGCAACTGACCTGATGCTGTTCCAGTTGATCCACTTTCCCGCAGCACAGCTCGATTCCAAGTAGGCAAAGATACATTGGCTTGCGACGGCGACGGTGCTGTCCGACCTGGCGATGGGTTGAAATCGCTTCCTGCTGTTTGAGACACAGCGGGACTTCCATCTAACTGAAGGCTGGCTGAAAATCAATATTTATCCCATTTAGGACTAACTCCAAAGTTCAACTTCTGAGCACCGCTGAAGCGGGAGAATCGTTAGTTTCGTTAGCACTAAAACGGCAAAAAAATTAAATACTCACTTCCTCTGGGCGTCTGAACACTTTCTTCTCCCCCCGAGGTCGGAAAGTCGGTATCATCACCATTTCGGCGCTTTCCTGAGGAGGAAACTGAAAACGTACAAACAGCAGAACAATGAATTCGGATTCTTACTTATTCAGTGAAACTACAAGCATCACATGTAAACTCCATCTCCTTACTTCTTGATGGGGTCATCATGGTATCTGCAGCGCTCGTAGCGGAAGGACCCGGATTGTAACTATTTCGTCTCAAACCCGTGACAGGAGCTGAAAAAGTTTTGATAGATTACTAACTGAACACTGGGAAACTCATTCAGAATTCTAACAATTCAACAGAAACCACAAGAATTCTAACATTCTAACACATCACTAACCTGGGGACTTGCCCGGGTACGGCAATTGAAGGTCACGTAGCTGTCCTGCAGAAAGCATTTCAGTCAAACACCTGACAACGGTCAAAAATTCACATCTAGTTTTTACTTACGAAACACTACCGGCGCCTGGGGTGAGCCCGAGCAAAACAAGCACTTGAAACGTTCCAAATTAGCTGCTTCCTCTTCAGACAAGTTTACACAAATCAAATGAAACCACTCGTTGCAATTATCACATTGAATGGTCGTAGGGTCTTTCTCAGCCAATTCTGATGTGTTACACCAGCAGTGCTTCCTGTCAGAATTAACACAAATCGGCAACGGTCCTGACGGTCGGTTGCTTCGTAAATGGCCCTTCTTAGCGTAAAATCTTGTCTGAAAATCACGTTTCAAGTTACATTTCAATAATAACACTGACTTTCATCCAAGGCAATGAGTCATGCCCACCGCAACTAAGCTACAGTTCTTGGAAATCCTTGCTTCACTTACGAGATCAACAAATGATCTCCTTAAAAAGATCTGCGAGCAACAAGTCACGGTAGCCTGCTCCAATATTCTTGGAATGGACTTTAAGCTCCTGACAAGTAAGCTACTTCAACTAATCCACAAGTCTACACTACAATAGCTGCAACTTGCAGTTTGACTATGAAAAATGAGATTTTACTCACCCGAACTTCAAATCGATCTTCAACCCACGTGGAAAAAAGAAGCCACCGATGTAACTGCTGATTTTCGTCGAAAAGATCGCTCGCCACTTTGCCCCAAGTTCCATGCTGGTTTTCCCATGAACTGCTAGCTTTTCTGCCATCACCACCGGTATGATGAAAAAGTCTGTTAACAATTGCATCTTGTTGATCAGGAGACAAGTTGAACGCCTGAAGCGTTTGCCGCCAGTTGTCGCCTTCCATTTTCAAAAACCAACTGAGCAACAGTATAGGTCGCCATCTCATTTTAAACTAATGAATAATCTGCTTGTCTCAATATTACTCACGTAATTGAAAACGTGTTATGAAAAAGGTGAACCGGATCAAAGTGCTCACAGCCAATTCTTCCATGCTCCAAGTGAAATTCCACCTTATATACTGTTGTTTGCTTTCTCTTAGATAAGAAAAGTTTAACAACAATCACTGATTTCCAGAATAACATGCGCCTGAATGTGGTTTCCTTCAATGAATGTGGATGAACAATGACATCCCGGGTAACTTGACGCATACCCGGAACAGCCCCGGCTAACTTGCCAGTATCCCGGGCCCGGGGCCCGGCTAACTTTTTACCCACCCGGGAAACGGTCCCGGCTTACTTTGCATCCACCCGGGACTCCGACTTGAACCGCCCCGGGTATCCCGGGCCACTTTACGTTCCCGGTCAACTTTTCACCCGGGGATCCCGGCTGACTTGGCGATTCTCACCCGGGAATCCCGGATAACTTGCGCATCCAATCCCGGCTCCCGGCTTACTTTTTGGTCTCCTAAACAAATCGTTTGCTACACACCGAAGAAAAGTTCAATGCTTTTAAGGCATTCTGAAGTCTTGGAAACTAATTGCATAATTATGCGATACATTTAAAGGATAGGATTGTAGACCTTGTAATTCACTAAAGAATATAAACTAGTTGTACATGTCAAGCTGCCATCAAGTTTGTTCAATGCAGTTTCGAGTGAAACAAACGTGACTTTCATAGCTGGCCGAAAAGGGAAATACAGCAAATGCTAAAACAACAATCCTCGAAATTTGGAACAAGATGCTTCTGCATTTGATTTTCACCATCACAACCGCGGTACAAATTGTTAACCTTCTACCATATGACCCAACAGATCTTACAAAAGAAACTTTTAATAGATAAATAACGAACTTTGATAACGCAGAAATCGCCGCTGGTAAAATATGAGGGATCAACAACAATCAATCAACATTTTCAATTCTAACAAAAGTTAGGAAATCACCAGTCACCTGGTCCTTGTTTGCATCAAATCATTCAAGGGCCTCAACAAAGTACAAACAGAAAGCATACAAGTTTCAATCCGAAGACCTAAAATTCAATTGCTATTGCCATCACTATCTTCATTGTCTGTATCCTGCCGTTGATACTCGATTCCTGCAGCAGCAAGGGCTTCCGGATTCTTCGGTTTCCATTTCTTATACGACCTGATTTTGCCCGGCCACGGAAGTTTGTTGTGGAACACCCGAACATGCTGGTCAGCATTTGCCTTGGTAAAAAACTTTTTATCACATTGAGGACAAGGGATGTTTCTTTCACGGTTCTCTTGATGAAGTTTCTTGTGGCAATGTAGTGCAGTTGGAGAATTAAATCCGCGACCACACTGTTCGCATACAAAAGTGTGTTCTCCTTTGTGGACAAGCATATGGTTTGCATAACCTTGATTACTCGGAAATAGTTTCCCACACTCACAACATAACTTCGGTTTCCCTTTTCTCACTCGTTTGAGACGTTCCATCCGCTCTTCTTCAGTTTCGTCCGGGTACCTCAACTTTCGATTGGATTTCTTTGGTATCGTTGGTTGTTTGTTGTGCTGGTAAAGATGTGCCCTCATCGATTTTATCGAAGTAAACATCTTCCCACAGAGGCCGCAAGGTAGCGTTTTCTTCAGCTGTTTATGTGAATGTTTTTGCGTATGGTGGATCTTTAAAGCTTTCGATGACGCAAAGCCGCTACCACATTTTTCACACACAAAAGGTAAAGGCGAAGGCGCAAGACTCTCTTGCTCAGCTTCATTTCCAGCAGTGACAACCTTATGATTAGCTTCATGTTGCTTGAGCCTCCATAAATACCGGGACCTGTAATCACATTCTTGACACTCGTAGTACTTGTACTTGTCTTCAACAATCCGAGTGTTCGCGGCATTTTCTTTACGTGAAGGCCCGTTTTTGCACTTGGTTTTCAGGTGGTTATACAAAGTAGCCTGGTCGATGAGCGCATAGCCACACAGATCGCAGTGGACCGGAAATGTTTTCGTGTGTTTGGATATCCAATGTTTGAAGAGCTTGACTGGAGCACTGGCTCTGAAATTGCTGCAGCTACTACACTTGAACGTTTTCTGGCGTGTTTTCCTGCAAAAGGAATGGCCTTCCGCAAACTGTAGAAACTCAAGAATGTCTTTGTCGTCTCGCAGGTCTTCTAATGAACTTCTCGGGCTGCTAGGTTTCCACGACTCTAAACAGATGCTACAGTAGTAGAAATTAGTCCCAAAAGTTTCGAGGCGATGAGCTTTGAGAAGGTGTCTTCGATGAGAGACATCGTTGTTGCTAATGTAGGTACAAGCTGGGCATTTAAAAAGCCTTTTAACTCCAATATGTTCATTCAGATGGGCGGCAAGGTCTTGAAGGCTTTTGCAGGTCTCCTTGCACACATAGCAGTTAAAACTCGGGGCTAAACATTTAGAGCAGGACTCGTCTTTTTTCAGAGTCATGCAATCTTGAAAATGTTGAGCACACAGGGCGGTGAAAGTTTTGAAAGATGCGCCACCCTTGTCTTTTCTGTTCAGGAGGTACGTTGCTGATCCAGTTTCTGAACTCGTAGTGAACTCGCTCCTTTGCAGTGTCTGGCTGCAACGAAGGCAGTCAAACGTCAAATCTAGATAACTGTTGTGGCACTCTTGCATGTGAACAACTAGTAGAGCTGTCGAGTCGAAGAACAAGCCACATGATAAACAAGGGTAGCCAGCAAAAGACTTCAGTGCAAGAGGTTCAACTTGTCCAAATTGTGATAGGTGGGTATGAAGCTCATCAAAAGTAGAAAATTCTTTCCAGCAGCGGTTGCACTTGTATTCTATGGTGAAAGGTTGGGCATGTTCTGTTTCTAAATGCTTCTTCAACAGCGGATAACCGAAGAACTTTGACGAACAGAATCGGCATTGTAGTTGGAATGGATGCTTCTCAAGTTGATGTTGTCGAAGGTCCACAAATGTCGAGAAGGTGGCGTGGCACTTGCGGCAGACAAAGTCTTTGAACATGTCCTTCTTGCAATCCGCATGCTCAGTAGAAAATGCCTTCATTGCGTCCAGATCATCACGAAGTATTTCACCAGTAGGTAAATCCAGGTTTGCTGATTCGAACGGAGCCCCGCAAGCCTTGCAGAGGTAATAAAATGTTTCATTGCAGGCTCTCTGAACTAGATTGTGACGAAGGTTCAGATGGACAGGAATAACAACTAAATTAGGCGTCGAATAGTCACACAGGATACAGTCATGTTCTGATTTTTCAGGTTGAAAATGGCATATTTCGCCTGCTTTTCCGTCTAGCAGGTGGATATTCACATGGGCTTTGAATTGTGGGGAGTTGTCTAGTTCGTCAGAACATTTGACGCACCGGAGACTTTCTAAGGGTTCCAGTTCCTGTGCTTCTTCTGATACGACGGCCTGATGATCGAAACGACAGTAAGCACATGAGCAGTCATCTGCAACTGCCGGCTCCACGCTGATGTCGGGAGGTGGTATTTCACGTTGTTGTAGAAGAATATCGGATTCAACTTGTGGAGCTCTTGAACGTGTTCGAACCCCATTTTGTGGTCCTTTGTTATTTGTCGCTGAGCTTCGAGTGATTGGACGAAACGTTGGATCACTTTCGTCGTTGCTATCTACAGCAGATTCGTAGCCCATTTCGAAAACAGGGTCATCTCCGATATCGCCGTCAGATTCTAAGATTCGTACTTCATCATCGCTAGCAGTTTGCTCGTTGAAAGCTTCTTTCAAGTTTTTGGCTTCGTCATTCACACTACTATCCGGAGCTTCAGATATGAAACTAACGGCATCATCGACGGCGTCTTCCCCTGCATCTTGTATGTTTTGAACCGAAACTGGTTCCAGAGATCTGTTCGCAGCGCCTTCTCTACAGTCAGAATTGTTGCTGGCCCCGTCGAAGTAACATAATCCTTCTTCATCAATTAGTTCGATTTCAGGCTCCACGTAAACTTTGACTGTAGGTGATTTACTGTGGATCTCAACTCGTGTCTTCTTGCATGGTGGCTCGTATTCTTGATCTGTTAGATTATATAAAGTAAAAATTTCAAGACAGCTAATAAAGGGTAGATAGGTCATAAAGCTTTTAAGGCTTATACCGTTAACTTCTAAAACTTCGATTGAGTCTACGGCCTCATCATCCAGCTCCAGCTGAGAAAGCGCCAGTTTGTGGGATCCATTTAGACCATCCAGATCCGAGTTGTCTGAAATCAGCACAATTCTGCAAAAACTGTAATTTTTCAATGTCTGAAACTATAATTTTATGGCTTACTGTCAGCAGAATCTTCTTGCTGAATGCAAGCCTTTCTGCTTAATACGACAGTTGACTCCAAAGTATCTGAATGCAATAACACGGATGATTAAAAACAGATCAGAACCTAGCATCATTCACGTGATCATCTCGCTCATACCATTTTTATCGAGGCGTTTTTCAGTTTCAATTGCTGCATGCAGATACGATGGGTCGAGACTCTCAAGTTGGACAAAAGATTGAATGAAACCTGAAAATAGTTATTAACACGTGATCTTGATCGTCAAGTCAAGTATCAGAGAAAATTCAATGAAGCTGAAGCTTACATTTGGAAAAGCGTTCACCCACTGTTAACGTGAAACCATTTCCAGTAACAGAGACTTTTCTTTTTCTTCGACTTTTGCTATCTTTAGAACAGTTGCTGCTACGCCGTCTGAGCAAAACAATGACTTCCTCCAGGTTTCTTCGGTACGCTACTCCAGAATCCACCAGGTCGTTACATCTTGAGCAAAACTGAGCAGCTTTTCCGTTTTCTACATTGGACACTGATAAGCTGAGTAGATTTAAAAGTAAGGAAAGTCGTTTTTCCGGTTGCAAGAAATTTTGATGCCCTCGTATTTTTTCGCCGCACCAACAACATTGTTTGCGAACTTGCTCACTCATATCTTCTGCTCACATTAATAAAGTAAAACTAGTAATTATAATGAAAACCTTGGTTAAGAACTATAAATCGAATAAATTGATTCAACGAAATCCGCACAAACTGCAGCAAATATACCGCCGGTCTAGTTGTTTACATTTCATGAGAAAATTCAGTCAAGGCGTTTTGCCGCGCAAACAAGGATGTCAAGAAAAGATCGGGAATTTCCAGGGTAAATCTGCACAGTAATCACTCACAGTACACTTTACCTAAACGACTTCAATCGTTAACAGCAATAAATTAGAAAAAGCCTATTGAACTTCAATTACAAGTAGTAACTGCATGCGAGTTTAATGTTTGTACCGAATTGAAATTTGACATTCATTATATTAAAATAGCGACACTAAAATTACATACCTAATCGAAACGCTACCCCAATATTTATCATAGTTCTGCATGCACATAAGTTAGATTTACACATTAATTACCTTGAAGTCAAAAGAATTAAATCGTTTCTGATTTCTGATACATGGATTAGCACATATGCAGTTTGGCATACAGAGGATACTTTGAGCATAAAAAGGGTATGGCAAAGTACTAAAAGTCTAGCAAGAAGTACAATTTTCTTTAAGTTCTCTTGGACAGACTGTCCTCACAAATCGGCAGTAAAGCATTTAGCAGTTTCTGAGTAGGACATCTATCTAAATCTGCATTTTCATCATCACAACCGCGATACAAATTGTTAAACTGCTATCATATGACCCACTCAGACAAGACAAAACATAGACAAATAACGAACTTTGATCAGGAAATTGTTGTTGGAAAAAGATCAAATATTACATTATCCGACTCCGACGTTTTCAATTCTAACAAAAATTAGGAAATCACCTTGATAACCAGTCACCTAGCCCTTGATTGCACCAAACCACTCAAGGGCTTCAAGAATAAACAAACAGAAATCATACAAGTTTCAGTCCGAAGACCCAAAATTCAATTGCTATTGCCATCACTATCTTCCTTGTCTGTATCCTGCCGTTGATACTCGATTCCTGCAGCCGCAAGTGCTTCAGGATTCTTAGGTGTCCATTTCTTGTACGTTTTGATTTTGCTGGGCCACGGAAGCTTGTTGTGGAACACCCGGACATGCTGGTCAGCATTATTTTTAGTGAAGAACATTTTGTCACATTGAGGACAAGGGACGTTTCTTTCACGGTTTCCTTGATGAAGTTTCTTGTGGATGTATAGTGAACCCGGAGCTTTGAATCCTTTACCACACTGATCGCACATGTAAGTGCGTTCTCCTTTGTGGGTTAGCATATGCTGCCAATAACGTTTAGCATTCGGAAAAAGCTTCCCACATTCACCGCACAACTTTGGTGTCCCTTTCCTTACTCGTTTCACCCGTTCAACCCGCTCTTCTTCAGTTTCATCTGGGTATTTTGATTTTTGAATGGCTTTTCGTGGTATCGTTGGTTGTTTTTCGTGCTGGTAAAGATGTGACTTCAGCGACTTTGGCGAAGAAAGCATCTTCCCACGGAGGCCGCAAGGTAGCGCGCCGGTAGGTGATACTTTTTGCTCTGGTAGATAAATAGCCGGTTCAGATGCTGGAACTTTAGAACGTGTTCGAACCGTTCTTGGTGGTACTTTGATTTTTGCCGTTGATTCTTGAATGATTGGACGAAACGTCGGATCACTTTCGTCGTTGCTCTCTATAGAAGATTCGACGCCTATTTCGAAATCAGGATCATCTCCGCTTTCGCTGTCAGAATCTAAAATATGTACTTCTCCAGCATTTTTGTTGTTAAAACCTTCTTTCAAGTTATCGTCTTCACCATTCACACCACTATCTGGAGCTTCGCATGTAAAACTAACGGCATCATCGATGGCATCTTCTCCGATATCTTGTATTGTAGGAACTGATTCCAGATAATTGGTTGCATCATCTTCTATAGAGTTGTTGTTGGCCTCGTCGGCATAACTGAATTCTTCTCCATCTTTTACCTCGATTTCAAACTCAACGTCAATTTTCACTTCAGGTGGTTTAGTTTGGATCTCACCTTGAATCTTCTTGCATGGTGGCTCATATTCTTCTTCTGTTAGATTATAAAAGAGCAAAATTTCAAAAACTGACAGATATTCCAGGGTAGTTGTTGATGGTTTGAAAACTTCTACCGTTGACTTTCAAGACTGCAGTTGTTTCATCATCAAGTTCCAGCTCAGAAACAGCCAAACTGTGGGAGCCATCTGGACTAGCTGGATTTAGATTGCCTGAAATCAGTCCAATTCTTGAAAAGCTGTAATCTTTAAATGACTAATACTATAATTTCAATTACACAGCTTACAATCAGCAGAACCTCCAGAATCAGGTTCAGTGTAAGCATTGCTGCTTACAACGGTTGGCCCCCAAATATCTAAATGGCATAACATGGATATTTACTAATACATCAGAACTTAGCATCATCATATTCGTAACCATCTTGCTCATACCTATTTCTTCAAGGCGGGTTTCAGGTACAACTGCTGCATGCGGAGACGATGGATCGAGACTCTCAAGTTGCACAAAAGATCGAATGAAACCTGTAAATAGTCATGGATACACGGATATTAGGTAACCTGCTTTCCGTTTAGTCATCAGAGAGATATCAAAGAGAAACAAATGAGCTTCAAGCTTACATTTGGAAAAGAGTTCACCCACTGTTAACGCGGAACTATTTGCGGCAACGGCGACATTACTTTTCCGTGGAGTCTTGCAATTTTTGGAAAAGTTGCTGCTGCGCCGTTTGAGCAAAACAGTGACTTCCTCCAGGCTCTTTCGATAAGCTACTCCAGAATCCACCAGGTCGTTACAACTGGAGCAAAAATCAACAGGTTCTTCGTTCGGTACATTGGACACTGATAAGTTCAGCAGATTCAACAGCAAGGAAAGTCGTTTTTCCGGTTTCATAAAACTTTGGCGTACCCGTATTTTTTCGCCGCACCAACAACATTGTTGTCGAGCTTGCTGACTCATTATCTTCAGCTCACATTTACACACTTGGCATATCGATCAAACCTGGTTAAAAACTATAGATTCGAAATAAAAATATTGTGTGGATCCGCTGCTACAGAATACTACCCCCGGTCGAGTTGTTTACATTTCATAAGAAAATTCAGCCAGGACGTTTTTGCCGCGCACACAAGGATGTCAACAAAAGATCGGGGAAACTTCCCAGGGTGAATCTTTACACAGCACACTTTATCTAAACGACTTCAAGCGTTAACAGCTATATATAAAGCTTATAGGCCTGTATCACGACCAAGAGATGGCGTTGAAAGATGAGAAAATTTGCCCATCTTTGACCTGAATCATTGATTT
>JAQGBJ010002637.1:0-15595 GCA_034698345.1 Sphaeridia pumilis
AAACGACCCATTTCCTTCTTAATCAAAAGATTTAATTCCGCACTTGACTCATGGATCCCAGTCTCCGCTTCCTTTATAGCTTTCTCCGGGAGGCGGGGAGCACGAGACGACTTGCAGACCTCAAGAAAACTTTCTCCGATTTATATTCGACAATCCACAAGAATCTCTGTCCTCAAGACTTTTCCGAAATATTCCACAAACTTTTTTACTTATCATCGTAAATTAGTCGCAACTCACCTACTAGTACAAGTTTCGCTTGTGGCTTGAAAAGAAAGCTCGGTGTAATTATGACTGATTGTCGTCACGGATATTGCAAGATTAAAAACACGCTTATTCAAGTTGCCTCGGATATTTCCAAAGAAAGGGTTAAGGTAGAGCCTCAAGTACCGAGAAATTCAAAGGTATTTGTTGGAGTTAATTTCAAAGCTAGGCTAAATGCAATTCAATATGCCAGTAGTACAGTAAATATATTCGTTGGTTAACTTGGCAGTGGTCGAAGTCACAAAAACGGAAGCAAAAAGACCCAGGAGACTGTTTATAATGATGATTTCAAAAGGGTCAAAATTTTGTAATTTTAATTCTAATGCATTTTGCAATTGTTGAATTCATGCACTAACCGAGCACAATCTATATGAGGTTCCTTAACGAAGTTGACTTTGGCATTCTACAGTAGACTCTTCGGCAACTGAGGACGAAATTGAGAACTGAATTCGTCCTTCACACAAATACACATGCATACACTCACACCTCAAAATCTCATTACGCCTTCTCACAAATTATATAACAGGAGCAGTTTTTCTCGTCTTTGGTTATATTATTTTCCAAAGAGTTTTCCTTTCTTAATGAAATCAGTCTGTCATTTCCGGGTGGCATTTGAAAACGTCAAATATCACCAGCCATTTTTTTCCTTTCCGCGCCATCACACTAATAGGCTTCTTAAAACAAATTTTTACCAAACGCTCCTTTTATTACACACGAAAAACGTCTAGAGCAAATTAATACAATTTCTTCCCACTGGGGCTTATACACGGTGGAAATGTAACTCTTTTCCCGCCCTCAGCCTCTGAATTTTCTCCTCGTCAACTTGTGCTCATATCAAAAGCCATCAAAGCGTCTTTGTCAGAAAAGCTTTCGCTTGTAAAAATCTGTGAAGAATCTAAAGGTAGGCAAAGTTTACAAGTAAAAATGAAAGCCTCGAGGGAATTTGTTGAAACAGATTGACAAACTGTCATACCGCGGGTTTGAAAATTCGAACGGTGTTGATACACCCTAAAAATCTAGAATCGAATTGCGGATTTTGAGACACACTGTATAAATATTCCACCGTTACATGCTCGTCATATATACAAAAAGTTGACGATGTTGATTTTTTGTGCGGCGTTCAAACTTGAGCTGTAGGGTTATGCGACAAAAGGTGTGGAATATATATGTTCAAGCGGTATTTTGTATCCTGATTTTATCCCTACCAATTTTCTGGAACAAGAGTACTTTGAAAATTGCGGTATTTTGACACTGTATATATATCATTTTGTTATACCTTTAATTATTATTCATGAACGGTTCCGGTAAAATGATCGTTTTCAGCAATATATAAATGTGTGTGGCCTTTAATAAGAAAGCGTAAAAGGGAAAGAATTTTGGTGGAAGTAAATTTTGTTCTGATCGAATAAGGAATTAAGTTGAGCTGAGTGAGAAGCCCAAGAAGCGCATATTACAGACACAGGTTATACGGTAATCAGAAGCGACTTTTGGGGAAAGTGCGGTTGGCTGGAAGTAAAGTTCTGGTCACGTCCGGAATTGATTCCATGATTTCACACTTGACTTGAGCCCATCCATATCCGTCTTTCGCGACCTAGCCGGCAAGGGCCTATTAACTTAATTTCCTTTATATTTAATTACTGCCGCGACAGGAAAAAGCATTTACTGGGATTTACAACCTCTTCCTTCGAATCGACAAAGACCATTCGCAGGTACAGTAAGTTACGTGCTGCCTTGGTTGGTTGTGTTCGTGTCGATTTGGCGAAATTTTCACGACCGACTGGTCCTCTCCTTGGGAAGTTCCTTCCTTCCTGGCCACACATAGCTTTTGCACACGTTTGGGTTACGTCCACGTCTCAAGCCCCGCCACCAATCTCGCTCTATCGCAATGCGGAAGAGAGTTTAATAAAAATCTTTGTTTTCCCAGCCGTGATTTCTGTACAGGGCTGTCATTGTTAATAGTGAATTTGATTTATGGCCATAAAATGTGGTTGAGCCGGCGGCTTGAGCTACATTGGTCATAACTGATAAAAAACCTCATCGGTTCCGACATGACCTGCTGCTGTGTCTGCTCTCAGCAAACGAACCAACGCTCTTGTTATATATATATATACTTGGAAGCGTTGGTTGGGTTGGCAAGACTGCCAGACAGACAGATTTTAGAAACTTTGAAGCTTCGCTATACACTTTTGTAGCAGTGGGTTGAAGAAAAGCCTGTTCAGCGACGTTACGACGTACATTCCAGCCGGTGATATATCCCATGTATTGCTCGACTCCTTGGATACATTAGATTGAGGAAAATGGAAATATCCTTTGATTTACAGGCATTTCAATCGTTTTCCAGTAGCCTAACCTCTTCGGGAAAGAGAGCAATTTGAATTGGATTTGCGAAAACTTTTTTCCGAGCGAGACACAACATTCATGTGAGGGGATGAGTTGGCTCCTACGAACGACTACTATCCTGCGACAGTGTACAATTTAACAGTTTTTATTGCTGAGGCCATGAATTTGAAGAATGGAAAAGAATTCAATATATACATGTGTAAGGGTCATAAATAGCGAATGTGGAAGCTATGAACACAGCGGGTGTGTCTGTGATAGGAAACAAGAACAAGTCTTCCTTGTCGTTGGTTGAACATTTGTAAAGTAGTAGTCGGCAGCAGTAGCTGCATTTTGGGCGCTGTACGTCTTGGACTACACGTTCCACTGACTGAAAATTATGACCGATTCTCCAGGAGCATTTGTTTAGCTTAACAGAGCCTAGTTGTGACTTTCACCAAGATTTCTCTTTTAGTCGTCGTCGTCGTCGTCTCTTTCTCAGGACTCACAAAGTCTCGCCATGGCCTCAGCACATTGATGATGAGAATCGTATGAAAGGAATAAAAGTCTTTTCTTCTTCTCTCTTGCTCGCATTAGTGGATGGCAGTTAAATTGTCAGTAGATTTGGAGACAAGATACCTGAACAATTCCGAGGATTTCCTCTTCTTCTTCCCAAGAATTCAAGTCTCGTGTTGCTTGGGGTCCAAGGAGAAGAAGAACAAGTGACTGTGTGAGGAACTACTGCCATACCATCCTAACCATTCTACTATAGTTGGACTGTTTCAAACCATTTTCTATGGGCAGGAAACAATGGCAAGTGTTGTGACAAATGGAGAAAATGGCAAAGGATTCTTTGTCAATTCCATTCTCCCCTTGAATTCTATCAGTTATCACTGCATTGCACCTATTCAGCTTTCCACCAGGATTATCGAGTCTCTCCAAGGGTAATCCCACGCCACGTCTTGGACTTTTTCACCGTGAAAATGTGATGCTGCTACAAGTCCATCAAGCTACGACATCTTAACCATCGCAAGATTATTTGTACTTTTACAATTTTTCACAAAACAATTCTAATCCTAGCTGTCACAACTTTGGATTGGAGAGTATATACAAAAAGTCATCCAATCCAAATCCCTTCAAATGTACGTTACGGTGAAGAAGTTGGTAAATTTTTTAAATCCAGCATCTACCTACTGACATAAAGAAAGATTCGCATACAGCATTATAACATGGGACTGAAGCGCTGACAAGATTTTTTGGCCTGCAAACTATTTGAAATAGTGGCGTAATAGGGGCGGGAAGAGGCCTCAATTTTGCTTGGCATCCCAGTCACGTTCTCGCCATCTTTTCTATAGCATACAAGGAAGGCGAGAAGGCCTCGGCGTCGGTATGTATACCTTGAATAGCGAAAACCCCTTGCGGATTCCACCTTTATTTCAGCCTCAACGTGACCTGGTTCAACGGCTAACCAAAGTAAGGTCGCGGGATTATTATTATTGCTGGAGGAGTAGTTGCTCGATATCCAGCAGGGCAAAAGTAGTGGGAGAATATAAGGACTTGAGCTGGATTCAATTGACTTTGGACAAGTGCTCTTGGTGGGGGCGAAGAAACACGATGCAATTAATGATAATAAAAATTTCGGCGCAAGGGATTTGTGGTGCTCAAGTGCAGAGCGAGTGGAGTCGAGTGATTTTGTCTGCAGAGCTACATCTAACTAGTTTAAAAAAGTAGACTTGCAATTTTTTGGTGAAAGTTGCAACCACAGACTCGAATGATAAGAAAAAAAGCTTTGGGGATACCAGTTTTTGAATTGGCACTTTTCCCTACAAAAATGCGACCGCAAAGAAACCGGCGAGATATTTTCCATGATAACCACCTGCTTTGGTCATACGAACAAAATTTTGTCCTTTTTTTCTCCATGGTGGCGGAAATATCCTTTTTTGAAATCTCTTATATTTTTCGGTGATTTCGGTCTTGTTCGTCTGTTCCAGTCCTCCCTTCTCATGTTGGCCCATCATCTCCTCCCTGATCTTGGCTCGATCCAACTTTTTTCCTTTTCTTTTGGCTTATTCTCCGCCTTTTCTTCATCATGCAATCGCAGCACTTTTTTTACCGTCATCCACAGTAGCAGCCTTCTTGTCGATCTCTCAGTCTCATCGTCCTATTATATTCCACCTACCACAATACATCTCTGCGGGATCTCTCTTGTGTGGGCCTACAAACGTCGTTATCGAGGCCTTCTTTTATGATGCACTTGTTTGCACATAACGGCCGCAGGAGCCTATAAACAACTGCCTCTGATCCCTTCCCCACTTACCCGGCCTTTTGTCCAAGAGCACCCAATTTTTTCTCTCAACAGTCCTAATCTCCCTTGTCAGTACGTTTCGTCTTGTTCCCGCCGACAAACTACTTCCACTTTCTCCCTCCTCAACTCCTCCTCATCCAACATTTTTGTCCGACCTGTAACTTTTTTCCAGGCAGCCAACAAGCCAAGGCTATGAAAAAGGTCCCCTGTTAGTTCCTCCGCCGAGCTCTCAATAAGTCAAAGGTACTTTACAAGTCTCTCCCAACTGCAGAACCCATCTAATCGCATTGATGAGACTTTTCTTCCGGTTGCCCCGCCAAAAGAATGTGACTATTTGGATGGGCCGCACCGGCCACTGTGACACTTAATCTTTCTTAAATGCCATCGAGAAAGTGAAAGTCGCCGTAAAAGATTGACGAGTGAGAGGGAGCTATTAGGATAAACAAGCCGGAGGCTCCGTAGTGCCGCCCACGGTTTTTTGTTTGTGTTTTGTTTCCTACCTCATAATATATACTGTTTACCTAAAGGATCTCTTGTTTTGAAGCATACATGTTTGCACTTGCACTTGTGGTTTCACAGCCTTCTTCACGTCCCTTCTTAGCCTCTTAGCACACCTGACGAGATGTTTTTTGCAGAATGTAAATATTATGGAAGCTGTCAGTGACGTCACAATTTTTTTGTCCTCGAAAATGAGTCAAAAAGGTGAATAAAGCTTGTTCTTATGATTTAGAGGTGGAAGAATGACATTGGTTGGACTAGTTTCCGGGCTAATTGGCGACAAGTGAGAGGAATGTGGCGGGAATTTCCTCGCTCTTTTTAAAAGAGATAACTACAACGTTACGGTATGGCGAAAATATAGGTATCATCATCTGGAAGAAAGCTAGAAAAAAGGACGTGAGGACAATACTGGTTCCGATACCCGCTCCTGCTCTTGCCAGCGCTCCAGGTTGTTTTTTCGAAAAGGTGATTACGAGCATTAAATACAGGGGAGAAGGAAATCTTTTTAGTCATGTGTATATGGAGAGCATGTTTTGTGTCGCTGATCCCCGAGGCTTAAGTGGCAAAATCCAAGCTGTCGACAAAAGGTATGTTGAATATTTGTATACGGTGAAAATATATATTTTATCCAAGTGTCACTTTCACCTTTTGTGTTCCCGCAGCAGCAAACTGGTGAGGTAGCGTATGGGTTTAGCGGGCTGATAGTCCTTTTTGGGGTTGTCGCTGGATGAAAGTGTGAATGTCGCAAATATATATACGTGTAAAGTATTGGTTGAGAATGTGTATTGTCTGTTTTTGTGTGAGCTTTTGTTGAGATTTCTAGAATTGGAAGATGGTATTAGTTGTAAGCGGTGGTGGTTTGGTGGTGAAAATGTATATCTACTCGCCGTAGTTTATGGATGAGAACATTAGCCGTCGACTGAGGTTGATGGTGATACAGTATATATAGTAGTGGAGAAAAGTAGATTAGCAAAAGGCTGCAATATACTGTGAATTTATGCCAAGTCTGCGAGTATTTAGTAGTTTGATTCCATTATCTTTTTGCAAGCAATGAATTCAAAGGAAGCAATGCATGCTGTTTCTCTGGTGCCTGGAGCTTATCTGCGGTTACTGCTACGTCTTTCTTATACGGGGGGAAGGCAAGGACGGAAAGAGTGTCGTCTCTCCGGAAGCTTTCACCTTGTACGCTTATCACAAGAATTTCACTATTTAGTCGAGGCAGAAAGAGAGAGAGAGAGAGTAAGACTGGTGGAAAAAGAAGGAGAGAAGAACAAGACCTTTGTTCAGATTGAGAAGTCGTTTAATGCCCTCACATAATCCCGAGTCCTTATCCTTTAATTTAGAACAGGTTCTGTGTCTCCCCAGTGGCTTTTCCACTCTCTTCATTTACAAGCTAATCATCATCTGTTTCCCGGGATTTTGGCACACTGTCTGCATAAGTAATGCATATGTATAGCCATCCGGCTCTTCTTTTAACATTTTCTCCAGCCTTGAACAATAGGTTACTGGGTCTATACCTTGAATCTCACTCTCGCAGTCAGTTATATGTAGTCACTAAGGCGAGGTTCCCAGATAATTGAATTTTTAAGCTCCGAATAACCGTTTTGACGCATTGGTGAAGCTTGCAGATTTTTCATCTCCCCAAAGACTCACCTTGAAATATATATTCTTGTGGGACAAGATAGTTTTATATAGTAGACTATGCTTTCCAGCTTGAAATTTTTTAAAGGAAAATTTTTTTAAGAAACTGCAAAGAAATTGTGTTCAAGTTATGCTGGGCAGATTAGTCGGCGGCGGACGTGTGCAACTAATGCATTATGCATGTTTTCCATTCTCTTGTCATGGTTGTCACCTCCTTTTTTGGCGTCACCGGCTTATAGTGCTATTAGTAAGTTAAGTTGTATATGTATATAATAATAACGTGTTTTTCCCCATAGGTGTTCCTTCTTCAGGTAATCGAGAGAGGAGGTTCACGGCGTTATATGAGAACGCCCCAAGTGTTTATTTGTCATCATCAGACATGAGCCACATACTGTGACGACTAATCTTTCCGACCTCGAGATTTTGACTCCACTTTTTTTCTTTTGTCGTCGCTTAGCTGGCTTCTTTTTTTATTAATGTGTTTTCTTGTTGGTGGGGTTCAATTTCGTGAGACGAGCCATTCTGAGGAAATTAAGGTGTAAAAAATTACTGGGAATATTCAATTTAGCTTGGTCGTGTATAATCGGAAGTGGGATGTTATGACGACATTTCTTTTATACCGTAGCACATTAATGAGAGTCAGTTTTCTCCTTAACCTCCTGGTCTCCCCTCCAAATTACATTTCCAAATAAGATTAATATCGGTTAACTTTGGTAGTGAAGGTGGCGACGCTCGTCTTGTTTTTTCGTGGAACTTTTTTTTCATGAAATCGCCTACGCTTATAGTCTACGCTTTTCTACTTGGTGCTATGTACAAGGGACATTTTCTTGTTTGCAAGTGCCTCATTTCCAATTCCGTCCCCTTGGAACGGGTGCCAAAAGTTGTCTCTCTTCACACCTTCTATCTGTCTCCAGCTTCTTGTTAATGTCTTTTACTCTGTTCCTTTGTCGTGTCGTGATTTTTATACTGTCTTTTAACTTTCTTTTTCGTGACGTGCAAAGCTCTTGCTTCCAGTGTCGTCGAGCAGGTTGGTGGACGAATTTTGTAAAAGTCGTTGGTTCCGACTTTGGTAGTGATATACTCACTCGGGTTGAAAAAGACTCGCTGACAGACGTCTCTCTCTCTCGCTCCAACTTTACGGGGCCATCTGTAGACTTTTGTGTTTCGCAGGTGTTCCTTCTCATTTAAAATCTGCCGTATTGGCGTTGAAAGATTGTGGATATTGGAAACTAATCGGAAGAAACTGACTTTAGACAAAGTCGCTACTAATAACTGTATATGTACCGCTCGCAACTCACAACAAACCATTTTCTAGATAAGCTGGTTTACAGAGATAAGGGTTTTGTAAGAGCCATTGAATTTATCACTCTTATATCCCCCTCCCCTCTCTCTATGGCTATCAAGTAATTTTGCAAACGTGCTCGCTCCATTGTTACTATTCATTAAGGTGTATGCATACAAGGGAAAGCATAATTCGGCAGTAAAATTGTGTTGGCTTGGTGGAATTGGCTACTAGTTTTGTGAGTCAAGATATGTGTACGATCAAGTCTTTAGAATGCGAGAGAGAGAGAAAGAGAATAGGCTTTTTGTATGTGGAGAAATTCGCAAAATGTCAAAGGATGGAATCGGCAGTTTGGGCGGTTCGTGTGCTGGCGTTGGTGGATGCATGTGATATTTGATAGGGAGAGAAAGTTGGAAGGTAGATTAGAATTGCCTTCACGGTCGGAGATTCACTGACCTAAAGTCATAAATTATCGCTTTGCCTATTATGGATTGTAGGTACGTGAGATTGGCTCCTGATGAAGGAGCGCTGGAGAATTACAATGAAATTCTAATGGCTACCTTTCCTCTACTCGGCTTCCTTCAAAAGAGTTTCGGCGGCTCTTCTTCTATGTGTATGTGTGTTTGTGAAATGTGTAAAGTTAACTATTCCAGTTTGTTTTCTCTCTCTCTCTCTCTCTTTCTATCGTTTGCTCTTTGCTTTTTGCTGCTACTGTCATGGCCGTCCGTCCGCCGCCGCGGTATTCAAAGGATTGTACTTGAGAAAACAAGGGAACAATGGCTTTTATTGATCTGGAAACGATCAAACTTGGAGGCTTTTCCTTTGGCAAAAGTAAAAGCGTCGGCCGCTCAAGCCGACCACCTTTAAAATATTTGCTTTGTCCACAATAGAATCTGACTGAGAGTAGGCCGGAATGGATGAAATATTATCATTATATATATACCGGAAATGGCAACAACACGTTCCGTATAAAGAAACATGCAAATGCTGGAGAAGCGACTTTGGTGACAAAAGTTTTATACTTGGCGCCATTTGGCTATGGAAAAATTTGTGAAAAAAAATATTCAGAGACATATGGTGGTAGTAACAGAATCTGAAAGTCGAGAGAAAAGAACAAGTATGTATGTGCAAAAGTTTAATGTAACTGGATGATGAGAATATATATTTCTAGATGTGAATATTGCTAAAAGCGGGTTTTTCAAGTGACCAAGAAAATTACACGAGTTTGTGTTCAGCTTATCCGCGAATATATTATGTCCGAAAAGTAGTTTTGGATTTTGGGATGAGAGCCGGTAAATGGGCTGCGGATGTTGGAAATAAGTTTGTGGTGGTGGAGACGAGTTTGAGTAGGAGAAAGTTGTTTGCTAATGGTCGGATGAATGGAGGATGGGAGGAAAGCTGCTGAGTTTTAGAAAACATCATTCCCAATTTAAATATAATTACTTTTGCTTGTACTTTACGAGGAAAAGAGTCTTCCGCCGTCGTCGTTTCACTGTTCCGTCCGTCGTCTCTCTTTCATTTCGCATTACCCGCGCCCCCCGCCCGACTCGTTTCTTGTTGTTCGCCTTGCCGTGATGAGTCTCTCTCATCGTTTTCTAAGCTATCGCGCCATCCATTAACTGCCTCCGTCCTATAATAGGCCAGGCATCCAAACATGAATTTATGGAGCTCAATAGAGGAACAAAAGTTAAAATAACAGCTGGAAATTAAATCCCCTCTCAGAAGCCGCTTTTCCTTCCTGTATTATACTACTGTCCAAGTTGCTGTCATGTCGGATTGTGTAGGTGGCAGACGAAGAAGAAGAGCAAGAAGAAGACGAACAAGAGACTGGAACCAACTATTCTGCCTCTGACCTCTTGATACTCTTGGAAGGAAGGAGGAAAGAAGCCTTGGGCTACTAAAAGTATCTTTAAACAACTGCTATTATACATGTCCAATGTGTATTTCAGCTCTTTACAATGGAATATATATGCATGTTGGCGAGAGTAAATTCCGCCGAAACCCACAGAGCCCGCCGATGACAAGCCGCTACGTGCAGATAGATATTTGGGTCCCGCTATAAATTTCCTTGGGAATACTTTCACTTGTACTTCTCACATTTGGTGAAAGTTGGGCTTATGCGATTGTTTTCAGTTGACTGTGCCCGAAAGGCTGCTGCGGGTGGGCGGTTGACTGGGCAGAGAGACGATTTGTTACAAGAATTTTGCAAGATTTGCTTCAATTTCCTCTTTTTCCTTGTATCATGATTTTTGTTGCCGGCCATGCAAAAAGCAAGTTTAGTGAGATCGAGGCTCGGAGTTTGACAAGAAGCTGCGACGGGCGTTGGTTTGTTGGTTGAGAAAGGTGATTCTTGCACAAATGTTATTATCGCCTTTGCCTATATACAGTACAACCTGCAACACAGTCCTCCAATTTGATCGCATGAATTTTGAACAAGGTTATTCTTGCTCTGACTTTACGTTATGAGTTGAGCTTTGTAAGAGAAGGAATGAATATTTCAAGACTTTTATATTGCTTCCTCCACGTGTAGGTAGCCACACGACTCTACTTCCATAATGTTCTTTGCCCGCCGAGCAAGTCAGTCAAGTGTGAGAGTGCACCGTGGCCGCCTCCCCACCCTCACAGGAGTTCACAATCACAAGCTTTATTAAGAATACAAGACTGGAACGAATATTAGCAACTTTTATATCGAAACACCTGAGCGTATATAGAGTAAGTAGGAACTTGAGAGAAGACGTTTGAATTGTCTGTCACTACCGCCGCGGGCGCCCTCTACCTGAGCTTATAAAAATTTTGCAGTTTTGAAGTTCAATTTCTGGTACGAAAAGCACCCGTACACAGGTATTCAGGAACAACGACAGACAGATTCTTATAGTTAGGGCGAACAATGCCTAATTGAGCTGTTAATGCGGAGGCGCTGGCGAGAGTAATATAAATACAGTAACTTGTGACGGCATTCCTTTGGAACAGTTTCCGGCCTGCCAATATATAATGAAAGGGATTGAATGCAAGTGCGTAAAGGGTGAAGGAGCAAAGTGTGAACATTTTGGTTGGTAAGTGGGCTGTTGTTGTCTCAAGAATGAGGGCTAGTATTTTCTTTTGTTCCGTCGACACCCAAGCTTTTGACTGCTGCGGCGGAATGTTTGCAAAGATTGTATGAGGGGGAAGTCGTCGTTAAGTAGTCAAAGAGGCAATAGTTGGTAAGTAGTCATAGCCGTGAATAGTGAAGCGAAAAAGGAGTTGTTGTTGTTGTATTATGGCTCCAAGTTGCAGTTGAGTAAAAGTGGTTGTTGGACGACTAGTATAGTACAGCAATAGTTGGTTTGTATCTGGAGCAGATTTATTTATGGGGCAGCTTTAGCATGTAACTTGGAAGGCTACAACTACAAGAACAACAACAACAACTTTCCATGCGGCTTTCCCGGCGTCCACATGTACTTTGGTTGCTGCTGTCTGTGTTCCACGTCGAGGATAACAATAATGGTCTTCTCATCCGATGGAACCTGGAGCGAGAGCCATTGGAGATGACGTCCAGCTTGGTTTGTTGGGAAAGTAAGCGAGAGAATTGCCATGTCGTTTCATCCCATACAATACAAAAGATGTAGGTGTGGGGCATGAAAACGATTTTTGGAAAGCGGAATATCTTGATAGGAAAGGGTTGTTACCGTTCTCCCGCCTTCCGTGTCCATTCCCGTGGGCTAACCGGTAGACAATAATTTTAAAGCAGCAGAGGATCGCCGGCAAGTGTTTAAGTCGTGTTTTCCACTTGTGCTTTGTTGTAGTGAATTTATTTACAGTAGCCGGTAGATACAATATTTTGGAGAAGAGCAGGAGGATGCTGTTGTTTCGCTCCCATTTTCATCCTGTCAAGGCGCTTCCGGAACGCTCACAGGATGCCTACTGCTCAAGGGCCAAAGTCGCCATTGCATATTTCACAGTTGGTGGGACTTTGAAAAGCGCCAGTTAGTTGGAACACAAATTAAGCAACAGTGAATTTACTCTTTAAAATATGTTTCTCCTCGGCTTGATACATACTAATGATACACAACAAGACGCTTTTCCAACTTTTTGCAGAGCTTCGTGTTGACGTTTGCAAATTTTGGCAAATGTTGTTACCGTGTATTTTGGACATGGATATAAATGTTGTACCTTTTTGTACGTCATCGTGGTGACACGTGACTGACTTGGGTTTCCTGAAATCTACTCTGTTCTGTCGTCCCAAGTGTTGTTGTGCTGGGACGGGATACTCTCGGTATATATCAAACGAGAAAAAAGAGCCGAGACGTGCCTGCATAGTTGAGTATAAAAATTTGTACTTTTTTGTATCACTCACGTAGCATCTTTAGTGCCGTTCTTGTTGCCTCCTTCTCGACGTCAGTAGTCAGTCGTGGACTTTTGACTGACTCTAATATTTTTGCTGTAGGAAAAGTGTGTATAAAAAGAAAGCCACTTGAGTTTTCCCTTTTACGACACGATACTCTTAAGTCACTTTGAGCCACACTGCCTCCCTGTACATGTTGTTGAGACGAGAAGCAATAATAATGCGGAGCATCGCTAACTTTTTGACTCGAGAGACTCAAGGAGATTTTTTCCAAAGAATACCTTCACGTATTACTACATATATAGGAGGATACGATCGGCGGAAGAATACTCGCATTAATACGCTACGAAATATAATGTTGCGGATGGACGGCTGGACTCAGGAAATGCAGTTATCCCTTTCTCTCTTTCTCTTTCTCGGTGTCTCTTTTGGTGAATGATTTATGAAAATCGTTAGAACCGTCTTTTCTCCTATGATAGGAAACAAGGACCGGGATCGCACACAATAATTCTCCGTGTCACCACCAGAACATCGTTAGAGTCAGGAGACAATTCCCTACTCCGCCTTTTCCGAGTTCAGACCCCACTGCACTGCACCCCTTTGCAAAATAGCCGCAGAAGCAATAATATTTTCTGTCATTTTCCACAGCAAGCTTTTGCTCTTCTTCTTCTTCTAATATTCTGCCCTCCGATCCCGGCCAAATAATTGGTTGTAATTATAACCGACCGCATAATACAGATAAACACAAGAATAAATGAGCTTTAATACCATATCGGGGTTCCAGTAGACACAAACCTGTAATTTTTGGCCTGGTATCTTTTTTCTATTTTGTCACTGTAGCAAATAGTTGGAGCAATTTTACGTTGTTGACGTTCGAATATCAGCCTTATGTACCAATAATACCTTTTGTGAGAAGCTTCTCGGTATTTTTACCAGATTATGATACAGAACAAGAAAATGTAAGAAAGTTGTTGCCAAGGCCTGATAACAATTCTTGGTACCAAATAAATATTTTTCAAATTGTATAAAATACGTATTAGGAATACCCGGGTAACGCCATTGATCCTCATGTCTATTGACACCTATTGTCATCAAAGTTATTTTTTATTCTTCCGCAACATTCTTATGAAAATGGGTAACTCAATTGACTTGTAAAAGTATTGAAGAGATTTTGAACATGTTTCTATCTCCATGAACTGACATAATGCTGGCTGGCCTTTGAATCGAGAGCTCTAAAAAATGTTTGGAAATGTTTACCTCACAAAGTTACTTTGACGACCCTACTTTCACCTTGACTGAGGACCTTCACCGATGGAGCGATGCGCAACGAGGCGAGACGAAGTATATCATGGCGTACATGTGATGGAAATGGTGGCGAATACATATGTACGTTTGTATATACAGACACACACCCGGCCTATTTATCAGGGTCTATTTGAAGGTGCTATTAGTCGTAAGTCGTCAGTGCAAATTTGGAGCTGCTGCTGCTGCTGGCTGGCCGTGAGTAGAAAAGTAAAAGAAAAAGACTTGAAAAGGTGGAATGGGATTGATGGGAGGCTTTTGTGCGAATGTGGGGAAATCACGCAACTTTTCTGCATGTTACCTCGTTATCTGTCCGCACCCCCTGGTGTACAGCGAGAAGACTCTCGTTCCTTGCGATTCATTCCAAACATTCCAATCAAATAAAACGTTCATTGAGCATGAAAACAGGAGAAGAATTCCTTTTCTTTTCCACACACTTACACGTACAGCCATTTGTGTGTCTCGTCCCACGCTGGCTGGCACAAACAGCCGTCAATATTCAATTTGCTCTATTCTTGTTATCAGAGCCTATTCACAAATGAAACTTGGTTCATTTCTGTTGTCTATTCTATTTCCTCTCCTACACACATATCCTCTTCCGGTTGAGAAAAATTTCCCATTTAAACCGCTTGCGGAGAGACTATAGAGACTGGAGCCGCCTAAACACGCCATGTTGCAAAAACAATTCCACCAAAAGCTGATCTCTGTTTTCAAAATCACCACGTGCTTTGAAACGTGAAAAGGAACCAACAAAAGTTTCAGTCCAAGACAATGAGCTTGAATATTAGCTCCAGTCTCCAGCCCCAAACACATAAGCTAATGGCGTCATCATCGGCAAAGAAGAAGCGTTCAGCTGACTTGAAAAGTCGTTTACCAACATATTGCGGAAATTGTATATATACACGTATAGTTTCAAGTTGAATTGAGTTGTCTTTCTCTCTTTCATTCCAATCCCCAACTTTTCCCTGAAAAGCTTTTAATTGGCATCGTTACATTAAGCGTGTTATGCGTTGTTATAAGCTGGAAATGTATACGTGTTTATAAACACAAACAAGCCTAGAAAAGCGCTAGAGTTTTGGATGCGGAGAAATGAAAGAAGCTTATGCTGTACGGGACAAGAGCCACTTTGAGTTGATCCGGCTACAATCCGCATTTCAAGTGTAGATCCTTCTATTGTTGCTCTTCCTCGTGCTTTTTGCTACCAGATTTTCCTTGTTTCCTCCTATAAGCACCTGGTTTTGGAGCCAAAATGTGAGAAACGAGGGACGGAATGGGCTTTGAAGAACGGGGAAAAATATAATTGCTGATTCGTCGTAATCGGATGGTGAAAATTTTTATTGCAGTGCAAGCAAATCAGAGGGTTCCAAAAGTACCAGTGGCGATGGTGGTTACTTGCGACTTGGGATCGAGATCCATGTTGTGGGCATGTCGGAGGAAGGGGGAAATTGGAAGGTGAAAAGAAAGTTGTAAAGAGTTTGTAGAGGGCGTTGAAGAATGGCGGCAAAGCACATGTAAGTAAGCAGAGGTCGCTGAAGCTCCTCTTGAGGCGTCAATAGCCGTTGGCTGTGGTGGCTGTCATCGAGATTTAGTGTTGGGAACTAATCGAGGACAAACAGTGTAGCGAAAAGGATTTATCTAAAGACGGAAATTTATACTTGCAAAAATTGGC
>JAQGBJ010002638.1:0-15590 GCA_034698345.1 Sphaeridia pumilis
TTCCTAATTTGGCAAACGACGCTCTGCAAGTTTCGAAGAAGAGGAAGGACAATTGTTGCGGATCCTCCTTGTTGAACCCCGGGAAAGTTGACACCAGGATTCAAAGCAGCGCTGCCAGCCTCTGCAGCAGCCACCAAGTCATCCCAAGCTGGAACAGTTATGAAGTTGATCTGAAGATCAGTCGAACCACCAACAGAGCCGGTGTAGCTGCAAGTGAACCTTTTCAGAGCATCGTAGCAGTCGCGGCATTGGATCGGGTCCATTTTTACCAAAAGTGAGGCTAAAACAAACAATTATCAATCCAAAATAATTTCAAAGTTTCGATTAAGAGTTCTTAATTATATTTCTTATATTGTCTCACCACAATCTTTGCAATCCGGACCAGAGTAGCCTTCTTTGCAAATACACGATATTTGACCACGTTCCAACTTGCATCCGGTAGAATGCCGACCACATGGGCATTTTCTGCAAGTTCCAAAGGCTCCATGAGCAATGTCTGTATAGTCTCTATAGTAACCCGGGCTACAGCTCTGTTCGAAAAAAGCATATATGTTTCAAAATTAAGAGCTCAAACTAGCCCCCATTTGTGGTCTTCAGCTTACTTCGCAAGACAGTCCGAGGTAACCTTCAGGACACGCGCACTGTTCAATTCCATGAACGACTTCAGCTCCAGCAACAACGGCTTCCTTGAGTCCCGTCGCCAACGAGACGCCTCGAAGTGAGGCCATGTTCATGTAGGCAGGCGAGCTCAAACTGGCTCTGATGTAGATTCCTTGAACATTGGCCAGCACAGTCATGATTTCTTTTCGAGTGGCACGATGAGCTGCTCCTCCGGCAGTTGAAAAGTGCCATTGGCTTTCTTCGTTCAGTGCAACTGAAGTCGTCTGTAAATAGGGAAGTTTCCATATCAAAGCAAAAACATGTGTTGATTCAGCTGCAAGTGCTGTTTAAATGGTACCTTTTCTTGACCAGAGTTTGGTAGGTCCCAGGAAGCCCAGTAGATGTTGTGACCATAGGCTCCGTAGATAACAACGTCGTTCATGAAGGTAGGACCTACGTTGTTGTACGTGCTGAAGGACCTACTGAAGGTCAGAGTTGCTCCGTAGGATGTTAGCTATAATCATAGCAAATCTTTTAGATTCAGCACGGCCTGAATCATGTGACTCCGACAGAATTGAATCATACCAATCCTCCACTGAATTCACTAGGAAGTTTCCAGTACAAAGGCGTCTGTTTGGTAGCAGGTACAAAATAGTGTATGATTTGGCCATTGTAATTTGTGATGCCTTCGCGGACTTCCTGACGCCTGTATAAAACAATTTCTCTTATACTTTGAGGTTACTCAGAAGCCTATTCAAAATAACACCAAGCGAAATAACGTACGTAACGAAACTGAACAAAGTTGTAGGCCCAGCAGAATCCAGCCTCACTATCGACTTGGGCAGCAAAACTTCAGAGCAGAAGGCGGTCACCCCAGAACAAAAGCATTGGACGCAGCCCTGTGTATTTTTCTCGCTCAGACCGAAGAATCCAGGCTTGCACGTATCGCAACGTTGACCCATCACATTTGTCTGCAAGCCACAAAAGCGCCATCTAGTGTCTGCTACAATCAGACCTCCTCATCAACTTCCTCAAATGTCTTCAACTGTCCTTACCTTGCATAGACAATTTCTTCCTTGTCTCAAAAAAGTACCTCTGGGATCACAGCATTCTTCGCAAACTGGAGGCCTTCCAGTTGGGGCTGTCGGAGGAGTGATGGTTGTGGTGGGCGCAGTTGGCCAAGTTATTGGCGGGCGAGTTGGCCAAGTTGGCCAAGTTGGCGGACGAGTCACCACCGGTGGACAGGTGGTTGGCGGCTGTGGACACGTGTTGCAGCCTCCGCAACAACTCGGACACGGCGGTGGACACTGACATGGCTCCTGAGGTTGACATCCACCACCAGTTTGTCCACATTGTCGTTGGCTCACGCAGGTCGTCTGTTGATACGAGCTGCAGCTCAGCTGCTGGTCGCATCGTTGACAGTTCTGGTTACACGGCGGGCACGCCGTGTGTTGATGGTAGCAAGGTGGACACTGAGGCTGGTTCACAGCCACAGCGACATGTTGGTTGTCAAAGTTGCAAGTGTCGCATGGACATCCAATGCCCTTGCAGAAGCAGCCTGGACAGAAACCGCCGTCTGTGCCTGAACAGCTTGCACCGCTGCACGACCTCGTCACGTAGCTGGTACTCGTGACACTGCCAATGTAAGTCGAAGTTCGGCAATTGGCTCCTGTGCAGTACTGCGTTCCGTTTGCTTTGAAGCAGTCGTAAGGATACTGGTCGCGTTGAACACAGCCGGTGGCGCATGTTTGACACGTAGCTCCAGCGTAGTTTGGGTTGCAGTCACATTGAATTCGGCCTGTTGTCGGGTCAACGTGGCATCCTTTGCAGCGCCTGAAAAGCAAGATTCAGTATGAATTTTCGAAAAAAAGTCCCAGTCTTTTTATGAACTAACTTACATTCCCACAAAATCGCATGGACATTTAGCACAATCTGAGCCTGTCCAATATGATCCTTCCATGCACAACTTGGAGCCATCCATACACTGACCGCAGAGACCGTTGCCAGCGAATATCCGAATTTGACCCACTGGGCATTGCTGAAGACCCAAAAATTTATTGAACCTGTTGCTTCGAACAGCATTTAAAACTTATTTGCAGCTTGGTCAAGTTACCCCACAATCAGGCGGTCCTTGTTGACCTCCCGAAGCCTGAGGACCGCCTTGGATCACCAAAGGAGAACCTCCAGAAGAAACTCCAGCGTGTATTTGAACCAGCCCGTTTGGATCCTGAGGGTTCTGAATCATAATGGGTCCTCCAGGGTACTGTCCAGGTTGTTGAAACACAGTTTGACCTTGTCCTGGAACCGGGTAGCTGATGCCACCAGGTTGAGGAAATGCCCTTGGCTGTATACCATTTTCTCTGGGCGCCCAAATTGTTTGCCCAGGCTGCTCTTGCTGCTGGGCTCCAGCCACGGCAATCTACACACAACAAGAAATACAACACTTGAGTTTCACCGCCATAAAAACGCTACTTAACCTACTTTTTACAATTCAAGGTTGGTTATGGTTGTCGACGCAATAAGTGAAAACAAGCCATACAGCAAGTGCAGCAGTTGCTAAAATCCCGGTATATCCAAGGAACGACATTGTAGCGAACGGGACTTATTCCGAACTAGAAGCTTCCAGCTTCAAGACTGGCTCCTAATAACTCAAGTTCAACGATTCAAAACTTGATCAATGCTCGTCCAGCAAATCCGAGCCGAGGCTAGTAGTAAGCTGCAGACAATCTTGATTTGATAACATGGAAAATACAAAAGTGCTTGTGTTTTCTTCATTATTAACCTCATTCAATGTAATTTATGGAGGCTGATTGCGAAAAGTTATCAGCCGAAGACGAAGAAGCTATGGATAAAGATGCGTTATCAATTATCAGTTTTCGCCACTGGCCTCATTCATTCTCGATTAAGGTACAAAGCGAACCTGCAGTTGGACAGCAGTTTCAAGTATGAACCATGCAATTTTAATGCAAAAAGTTGCTATCTTTTCCATGCAGTATGGCAATATTCTCAACCTGTAAATAAATAATTTTTCTGCTCATCACATGAATTCAAACTTTGTTTCTCGTAGGTCAAGGTAATGACATGAGCACTTCGAATGACAACTGACGAAGATATCAAACTGAACAGCAACTTTTGCATCATTTGATCTTGATCGACTTGGACTGATGAATAACGTAACTTGTTGAAGCTTGTGACATTGGAGCGGCAGTTTGAATATTCTATCAGAATTTACGCCGACACGTTCCACGCGACATCCTTGCAATTTTTGTCACGAGGCAAGAAACTTTTAGTTCTGGATGTATCTAGATTCTAGTGAAACATGCAACTTGCCGCGATTATCCACCTCATCAACACATATCAAGAGGGTCATTTGCCGCTCCACTGTGTTCAGCATTCCAGTAACTTATAGCCATAACATAACCTGAAACAGACTGAAAAGGTAAAAATTGCGGAAGTTCCTTCGTAGGATACACGAGAACTGACTACTGACGTCAATGGAACATTATGGACTTTGGCCGAACATCCCTCTGCTAATCAAACCTTTAAAGCCACAACTTTCTACAGCTTACATTTTTCATTGATTGCCTTTTCAAGGACTTTCTCCACTAGGTTCGTCCTTCATCAAAGCGTAATTAAACAGTGGCCTTGTGATTCTATCGCTCCTTTTCTTTTACTATGATCTGATACCCGGCTGTTTCGTAATCCAGCGGCAGCATCTGCACATGACAAAAAGCCTGGCATGTAATAGATCGTGAGCTTCGGTCGAATCAGTAGGTTGAGGAAAGCGAAAGCTTCGTGCAACACAGCTTTTTGCGTCACTCTGCGAAATCTAGGCCATACTAGAGCTCCTTGGGTCGCGCGGAATTCAAAAAGTAAGAAAAAACCCACGGGAAAATCTCGTGATTTCGAAGCTATAGTTTTATAAATGACAGCTTTGGCTATTTTTAGTACAAGCATCCTTTGCAAACATACGTTGACAATCATGATTTTTAGTGTCTAAAATCTAGAAATTTTTTTATTTAGAATAGTTACATCATCATGTAAAATTCATCAAAATTGGACAGCTTCAACAAACCAACTTGTGTCGTGACGGGTGACACAATAACTGCCAATTTTCGGAGGACAGGAAAACCGAGAACGCTGGATTTCTATTCGAAAAGGTCAAAGGTGAGTTACATCAAGTTATTTGCTATAAAGTTTTCACCAAAATTTGTGGCAGCTGTAACTAACGTAAATTGCATTGTAACTTGTGCTAGACTGAATTGTGGCAAGAGCTCAACTCCAACTTGCATGACTTTTGAAACTCCACTTGAAACTCTTAACGTGATCATCGTTGCGATTTTCAAGGGTGATAAAATAATTTCAAGGGTGTTTTTATCAGTTATGGCTTGATTAGATATAGACCATGCCATTACAACAAAATAGGAACTACGGACTTCTATTTCTCTTCTCGTCAAGTCTGCGATAGATATCCTGGAGAAACTAGCGAACGATCATTAGCTTCCAGCAATTCGTGCAGCGCTTCTCGTTTTCCATTCAATGGGCAGTCATGACATCAGTCAGTCAGAAGTCAGAAGCTCATTTAGCCGGTACCGTTTCACGCGATCCTCAATCGCATCTGCAATTCAATACCAATTTCCGGAGCTAGTTAAATAATTTGAAACGCTTAAATTGCAACTTGACCCTATTTGTGTTTATTCCAGTCTGCAGCTAATGCTCAACTGGTAATTCATCTGCCAGTTGCTATGCTAGACGCCAGGCGACTAAACCACTCCTTGAAACATTATCTGTCTTGAGCGTCACTTTGCACGTCAAACGCCAGATATTTTATTGCTAGTCAGTGACTAATGTTTCAGTCAAGTTGACTTGGTGTGCAAATAAAGCACGAACAGATGAACGATCCCAGTCATTGGGTACAGTACAAACCCTTTGAGGTAAATGGCAATATCTTTTCAACTCAACTAGCGCAATATTACCAGTCCCATTTAATTTATCGTCTGTGAAATGGAGAAGCAAGTGTAGGGGGAACTGAATGGGTTGAAAGGATTGTATACTAATGTTAAGATCTCTGATGTGTTCTAGATTCGCAGATCCGTTTGTTCTGTCCCGGCGACTTGATGACAATGAGGCTCCAACGTCAATACATTCGCTGAATGTCGTCACAATACCGGCGGAAGTGACATTAAAAGTAAGTTGAGCGCCTTCTGATCAGTCAGTATTCAGCCAAGTGTACCAACGGCGACAACGCTTCGTTATTGCTGCGGCGAGACGCAAAAGCGGTGTTTCCAAACCCTCGATTAAGCGTCGTATCCATTTATTTTTGTGTCTCACGAGACGGAATAACCACGTTCTAACCGTCAGTTATCTGCGAGAAAGTGTTAAGTTTATCTTTAGTGCCGGCGACTCTTGTTATGCGACTTGTTTTTGTGGAACAATCAGATATATTACTTTTCCATTGGCAGCTATCCTGATCCAGTATACAAGTCGTCTTCAGACACTATTTAGCTACTGTTGTGTTAGATCCTACGCCAGCTCTACAAGGTTTTAATTTATTATTATTATTGTTTCTCCGTTAACCTATATTCTGTTGCCAAGTTGACAACTTTTCCCTTTTCCTCAGAACTGACCTATTATGCCAATTCGTTGGAGGCAAACGTTTTTACTTGCGAATTTCAACTCGTACTCGTAGTTAACGTTCAGGCAGATGCTCTTGCAGAATTTCTCTTTTACCCGAACGTTGCTTGCTTTTGTTATTCATTCAGTCAGACTGAGTCATTTAGTCAACACGTTGATCTTATCTTCCAATTTTAGTTCCATTTGGTCCTTTGTGGTTTGAACACTTTTGGACAGGTGATCAGTGATTGCGAATAATGTGTCCAGTTGGTTGATACAAACGTCATTGGGAAGCATCAAAAATTGATGAATTTTTTCTTATTTCCAGCAAATCGCAATGCTGTCACTTCCCAAAGTGGTCGGAGACCTGCCGTGTTTGATGCCATCAGCGATGATGTCTTTGGTCAACGATCAAGGAGATCGCCGCAAAGAAGCGGTCCCACTTGACCGCTTCATTGGATCTTCAGAGCAACATTTAACTGGCCTTTCGACATGGAACCCATCTAAGACAATCCTTAGCTTGTTGAAGCTGTTTCCTGGTGCAGAAATACCTAATTTTGGCGTAAGTTTCAGAATCTATAACTTTGACTCGTTGTTGATGTTCAACGAGCTTTGAGATAGCTAAAGTCGTTTCTCTTGTTGCAGTACATGTTTCGATGGGATCGAGCCTATGTTTGGCCAGAAGTCATTAGTCTGAGACCCAAGTGCTGGCACTATCGCGGAGAAGGCAATGCAAATCTGGTCGTAGCTTTCGATGATGTAAGGGGCTCATCCAGTTTTCTTTCCCTAGTAACGAATTTTAACTGTATTTTAACTTAAAGTACTAAACAGGCTGTTTTGCGTTTTAGGAGGCTTCAATAATTCGCTTCTCCAAAAACTTTAACGGTACAAGCTGGACTGACCAACAAAGGAAGAAGATAGAACGCCAAGTAGTATTCGCGAACAATATTTTTACTCCGCTTCTCGGAAAGAATCTAGTCGCCAAAGTTCGCATCGTGTACGTAAGCCCGGATCAAATTTCGCTACTTAATCAATCGCTCCGTGCGTTACGACCAAGTAAGGAAACCATCACACACCTTTTTATCCCATGAAGTTTAGTATTGAGTGTTCTTGATCTTGCTTTTAGGTGATCGACTTCATAAGGAAATCGTGATGCCTTACGCTACCGTTCATACCGACTTTGCACGCATCCAAAGCTTGAGATCTTCTCCTGATGACTTTTGTATTGAAATTAAACCAAAGAAAGGCTGGTGGGTTCCGGATGGATGCAACATTGCCGGCCGGCCAAATCTTTGCACTTATTGCTTGAACCAGTATTTAAAGGTAATTGCTTTAGTGCGCTTCATTTATATCAATGATGGATTCAGGTCACTTTCTTATATTTATGTGTTATGCGTATTTGTTTTCAGATTAAGAAGTCCAAGATATCTACTTGTTCTGCGTATTGCCCACTGGACTTGTTTTCTGGGTAATTAATCCTTTACTTACTTTACAATGTTTCTTACTTTTGGGTAAGCTCCTAATGGATGTTTGCTTACTAATGGAACTTTTGTTTTGACCGACCATAGTGACGCTGCTAGAATTGTTAAAGCTGTGACAGCTTTACTGCGGACCCCTCAAAACAACTTCAGGATCTTCAAGGTACGCTACCTCGGTTTTGGTCTTCTATTTAAAAGTTAATATCAATTAAAAGATTAATCCGTATTGTTTTTTCCAGGATGGCTCCCTTGAGTTCACTGAGACCTCTAGAAATGATATACTTCATAAACTTCACCGAGTACTTTCAGACTGGATAGGTTATACCAACATTGAAACAACACAAATGGGGTGAGTTATAACAGAAATTCCCATAAATGAGCAAATTTTATTCTTCAGAATGAATTTGAACTCGTCTTTGCTTTTGCAGATTGTTCAATAACGCTGTGTACCTCATCTGTCTCCGCCTACTGTACCCACAGAACGACATGTCTTCCAATAACTTCCAGCATTATCTGAAGCTGAAGTCTAACATTGAAGCCGTTCTACGAAATCAAACCAAACTGGATCCAGTATCAGGCTCCAACTACGGCAAATCCTGTTCTTCAGCTTTCAATGAGCTTCCTCGAGGATGTCTTCTGTCCGTAGTTCTGCAAGCCCAAAAGCTCGAAGATGCTTATGACAACGACATTATTCAGGCCTACCGAAGGATTTGTCCTTTGCACAAGTCCTCTATAGGCTCTTCCAGCTGTCCAAGCGCAGAATGTACCACAACTGAAATATGGCTAGATGAAGTACCAGTTGACCACATGTCTTCGAAAGAACTCGCAACCCTGCAACGCCACCAGATCGCTGCAACTTTGAAGGACTGTTCATTAATGTTGACCTTCCGTCCGTTCCATCCAACCGCTAGTCAACTTAGCTCTACCGCCTTCGTAGGGCCCATTCTCAAAGACCTCTACGGCGGCCAGCATTCAAGTCAAGTAGGAATCGTGGACTTAGACCCCAAATCTTTAACTTCAACCGTCAAGACAAAGCTTCGACAAACCAAAATGGTGCTAGCGTACTATGAACAGATGTAAAAAGTAATTCATTTGACTTGTCGTTCACAGAAGCAAAAACCTAATAACAAGCATGTTTATAACTCAAAACACTTGTTTCTTCATCTTACACAAGTTTTTTTTACTCAAGCCGTCTTATGAACTTTTGCCCCTCACAGCATTCAGTTTTACAAGCTTTAAATTGTTGCGAAACAGTATTGATCTTTGGCTTTATATACTCTGTTAAACTATGTATTTATTGTAGACTCATTCCTGTATTCTCAAAATGTCCCTCTCGTGACTCTTATTCATTTAGATTGACCCAACCATTGTTAGTTTAACTCATCGGCAAAAGAAGCTGTTTTCCTCATTGCCCTGTCACCCTTCAATGAAACTGTACTTACAGCCGCCGACAGTCGAGTCGCTTCTCACAGTCTAGCAAATACTCCCAAGGCCGCTATTATGGCAATCGAACGCCTTAACAATAAGAATAGCATTGCAAACGCTGCTGCAGACAAAGCTTCACAAAGCTGCACACCTTGCCTCGACTCCTTGGCCCTGAAGCTTCTTCCAAGGCTTTACTCAACGCTTCCAACGTTGAAAGCGCCAAAAGCTGGCGCCTTATCCCTCAGACTCTTCATCAGTATCCCATTCTCCTTTGAGGTGTTTTTCATCCAGTTGAACAAGTCAATCAAGTCTTCATATTTACTTGAACTCTTTCGCTTCCATATTTAATCTTTTTAAGCCGATCAGCGAAATCTTGATGAATCACTTCGAAGAGTCTTCGAAGAGTCCATCCTTACCATCGGGTATGCATGAAAACGTTAACAATAGGCTGCGTCTCTTGGCATTGTAAGTGCATATACCATCAGCTTGGGCTTTTGCAACACACACCATTCCTGCGTTGCGTTTGCGTTACCTTCATCAGCTGTCTCTCGTCCCATTAACGTTAAAGGAAAGCCAGTCGCTCTCGGCCCTCCCCGTCGTCCATTTAAAAGCATGGGCGAGAGTGCGAGGAAGGATTCGAATGGATTCTCCCTACTTCTTCTTCTCATTCTGTTGTGAGCTGCTATGCGTGTTGTTTTTATGAAGCATTTCAAGTGCTATGCTCCACTACTGCTGTTTCCCTGCCAAGAAACACCAACTTTCGCTACTTCTCACTTCATATCCTTCAACGAAATTCGCTAATAACGAACAAGAGATTCAAGGGTACATCAAGGGATTCCCAAAATAAGCAAAAGTCTTGGAAAAACTAGCAGTGGAAAGTGAAAAACTTTAATTCTAGCTACATTTAACGCACAAGAATCGTTTCTTGCTGTTACTGACTGAATTACAGCCACTCGATTACACGCCACAGTTTTATAATTTCAAAGTAATTTTAGGAATTGGTTGCACATTTCCAGTGTGTTGATCTTCTAAAAGCGTGCTGGTTTTCGGAAATCAATCTTTTAGTCGTAACCAAGGAGTACGCATCTCAAGGAGGGAGTCCCAAATATTTCAGGTAATTTTCAAGTCTTTAATCAGTGTTTTGAGAATTCACGCAGCTGCTATTAAATTTTATGGTGTTTTGAATTCCAATTAAAGTTTAGAAAGTCTTTCAAAATTGTAGTGTACTACGAATTGAGCGAGGAACAAGTCAAAATCAACGTAACATTTCAGTCAAGTTTTTCAAAGTAGCGTAAGCCTGAAATTCTCCTAGTCTTGCTAAATTTTTGTTATTCACATTCTGTTGTTGGCTGTCTGAGGTTTCAGGATTGTTCCACTAGTTAAGAACGTAAAATTTGCCTCAATTAAGTTTGAAAATGCCAGACACATGATAATGATAGCGTGATAGTGAAAATATCAAGTTTTTGGAACTTTATTGCTGAAATATGTCATAACCCTCATGACTGTTAGAATACGCGAGTCGTATGTATTTGCAACAAGCAATATCCAGTCAAGTTTAGGGAGTAGCGCATTGTTTGTTTGATACCAAACAAAGTCCTTATCAGTTTTTGTGCGAAAAGCGCCAGGTTATCAATCGTTGTCTGTTCTGATGACAAATGATGTAATTTTCTAGGAAAGCCAGTCAGTTTGTTAGTATTCTGATTGTTGGGCTAGACGCTTCCGTTCCTAGAACATAGATAGAACCCTGCTTTTGCCATTCAGATGAGTGAGGGATTGTTGCAAATAGTTACTTGGAAATTACATATCAATCAGATCGTGCAATATTCCAGTTGTGACACCGTTGTGTTCAGCTCAGAGTGATGGAGGTGTGAAGACAAATTCAAACGTGAGACCCAGGTTCATCGGAATTTTATAATGTTATAAACTTGATAGAAAAAAGCAAACGGAACAGCTCGGCAAAGATACTGACTGGCTCCAACTGTTCCTCGACGTTTTCAGGAAGTTACACACCGAAAGTGACTAGGGCAATAGCTTCTGCTCAATCTCTACCAGCGTAGTCAGTCACCGTTAACCGGCAGAGAGCCAAAAAAGTGGAAGGTGAAATTCTAGTGCCAAGAGCATCATCAAGTTCATTCCCAGGAATCATCATTTGTTATTGCTAGATTCCTTTCCAAACTGTAGAGACGTGTGTGAAGATATTGGGCGTGATAATTTTCAAAGTTACGCAAAAGTTACTTACAATCGTCTGCCATGTCTCTTTTCAGATCCAAAATGAGTGCTGGAGGTGGTCATTCGTCAGTAGCTTCTAGTGCAGTCAGAGCTCTTTCCATGGAACTCAAAGGGATTCAGGAAGATCCAGTTGAAGGCTTCCGAGTTCATTTACTCAACGATGATAATCTGTTTGATTGGGAAGTAGCCATCTTTGGTCCGCCCGACACCTTGTACGGTGGAGGATATTTTAAGGTAGGCTTCGAAAAAAACATGTGTACCATAGTAAAACTGCTTTTATAACGACTCATTAATGGAAAATTTTGACTTTTTCAGGCTCACATGCGCTTTCCACAGGATTATCCGTACTCTCCACCCACAGTTCGCTTCCAGACCAAGGTTTGGCATCCAAATGTATATGAAGTAAGCCACAAAACAAACCGAGTGCCAAAGTGATCCTGAAGGGACTAGATTTTAATTCTTTTGATCAATTTCAGAACGGAGACTTGTGCATCTCGATATTACACCCTCCCGTCGATGATCCTCAAAGTGGCGAGCTTCCCTGTGAGAGATGGAATCCTACTCAAAATGTTCGAACCATCCTGCTTTCAGTCGTTTCCTTGTTGAACGAGCCTAACACTTCAAGTCCGGCCAATGTTGATGCGTCGGTCATGTATCGTCGATGGAAAGAGTCCAAAGGAAAGGATAAAGAGTATGAAAATATAATCAAGTAAGAACCGAGAATTCCACGTTCAGCCACATTCTTTAAATATTTCTTTAAAACCTAGTTATTTTGGTTTGACAGGAAACAGGTTGAGTTGTCGAAACAAGAAGCGGACCGCGACGGTGTCGTTGTGCCCACAACCCTCGAAGAATACGTTGTTAAGGCTAAATCTCCAGAGAACAATCTAGAACTCACCGACTACTACGATGATGATTACGATCTAGACGACGACGATGATGACGGAGATGAATCGTCAAACGAACTTTACGACGATGATTCGGGCAATGGTGATTAGTCCTAAATTTAACTACCAACCAACGTTATGATATGATGAATGATCCCTTATCTCAGTTTAAGTTAGATTCTTCAGGAATGCAACAGATTTATATCTATGTACTGTATATTCATGTAATGTGTATTTCGGTGACTCTAACTGCTTACGGCAGACAATCCCTCCTGTAGTCAAAGGTCGAAGGTTTAAGATACCGTATAAGATTCTGATAGTACCGATATTCCGAGTTGTCAGATGTCAGGAATTCAGTTCATTGAAATTCATGTCTTATATACGTTCACTCACCGCGAAACTTGTTAACAGGGTTATCTCAGTTGCCTTGTTTTTCTAGTTCTCTCCGTAATAGCAGCTATACAGTAACTTTGGTTGCGAGAATAATGTGCTATGAACCCTAATTAGGGTCTAGAATGTAACTCCAGTCTTTTAGGATTTGATTATATGCATTTCAAACGTTTTGCAGGCGGAGAAAGTGCAAAAACCCCTTGAACTCAAAATCTGCTTGTAGAAACTCCCAACAGGATGCAACCACAACGTGATGATTAGTCTAGAAGCCGCTTTCAGATTTTTATTAATGTTATGTTTCAAAACGTTGACTTTGTGAGCTGAATTCAACTTTGTAAATAGCGTTTTACTATCAAGCCAATCTGTTGTGTCGTTCGATTATTTTGTAAATCGATGGTACCGCCAGCGATCAAAATTTCAATCGTTCATAATATCGAACCCAACATTTTCTTATGATGTTCAATTTTACCGCAGCTGTTGTGAGCATCTATTCTCAAATACATATTATTTACCTAACATTTTCGTTTTTCCACGTGTGGTATGGTTTTGATTTATGGTGATTGAGTTACACGAATATGTGATACTGCCCGCTGCAATAGGAACATTACGTGTAAAAGATATTCGCATGAACTAATCAACACCGATATCCTATTTTATATTCGTCGATTGTCAGTAATGCAGCCTTTACAATTGTCAGTGCTGATTGAGCTCATCACTTCAGAAAATAAATTATCTTTGTACTTAACTTCTTGTCCTAGTCCTGATTCATTTGGTGAAAAGCAGTTTGTAGATCTAGAATTCGCAGGTTCTTTCAAGCCTATCTCAAAAGCGTCTATACATACATTCTTTCGTTTTCGGTCTCCTTGTTCATTCAGTTCATTAATTCATTAGACAAAGCCAATAGAAGAAGTTGTTTTCAAGTAACGACGTCTTTATTCGTAACAATGAATCCATAACCATGTTTCACTTAACCAAGTCAATTAACAACTTGCATCTTGAAATAGGTTCGTATATAAGGGCATCTTGAATAACCTTTAACCTATACATGAGAAACGACATCCAATCCAGTATACAATGATTATAAGAACAATTCACAAAATGTAAAAGACTCACAAACGTTTAAAACCATCTCATGAACAACATTTGAATCTTGTTTTATCTGCTTATTACGTAACAATCAGTTTGAAATTGTAATCAAAACGGCCATGCAGTTACTTTCAACCCTTCCATTCATGCTATTATACGGCAACTGAATAGCATTACCTCCCTTGCTTCATACATGCAGTTTGACATTAAAACACTTTATCACCATTGGATCGAACATATGCTGTTCTTTGCACCTTCAAGTTTTTGCTTATACTTACAAAAGTATCATCAATTGTATACTGACTTTTTACATCATCCGTCTACACCTGACCAGATACGTTCGTCAAGTTGTAACAATAATTACACCCTACTCAAGTTAACCTGCCTCCAGCTATTTCATCCCATTTCCGACTACGTACTAAAGAAACATTCTAAATTTTTAGTTACGATCCCATACTAGTGAACAAATATACTTGCTTTGGTTTGTACAATAGGTTTGATGCTTTGCATCGCCTCATATCGTTTAACTAACAACATTAATGTCTTCCGCCTGCATCATATTACATTAGTCGCTCATCACAGAAACTACATTGCGATACTGAACAACAATTTGCTACAAGAAGGAGAACACTACTACGTATATATTTCGTCTCTCAATCTACAAACTACTGTTATTTGCTGTCAACTATTGAATTTTAAAAGACACTCAGTGCTGCTACAACAATTACTTTTGTGTGTGTAGTATGTAGTAGGTGCAAAGAGGAACATTATTACGATCAATCAACATTACATCGAGTCACACCAACATTTAACCATTACATAGTACTTTGAGACAAGCCTCTTCTACTGTTTCCTGAACAATATGTATAGTTACTGTAATATAATTTAGCCCGTTGAGGAGCTAATAATCAACAATACGGTATGGTCTTCCGGATTAACCGCCTTAAAGCATATTCAAAAATATAAAAGTAGTTAGTCGACATTATAAAATCATCGTCAAAGACGGAGGAGCCGAATTAGACGTTCACAGAAGAGTTCTTGACATCTGTGTCCTCAACTTTAACAACAATTATCTTTTCTCGGACAATTTGGACATAGGCAGGAATTGTACCAGAGGCATATTAGAATACAACATAGGATATCGTATTTAACTGTACCGACATTTGTGCGCCAAGGTTCTCATCATAATCCAATTTTCAATACTTTACCAATCTATACAAAACGTTTTGCAATTTGGCTGTTAATTTTCTTCAAATGACAATCGTATATCTCACGTGCACTCTTTCTCTCATATCCCGCTTCTACTACGTATTGTGACAAAACTGAGTAATAGCACATTACGTCATCAAAAAAGCTACCAAAAACCAAAGTACTATAATATCAAAGTACCCTTCGGTTGTATCGAATAAGTACACAAACCAAGTCCAAGTCCTGATGATAAAATAGAATATACAAATACATATAACGTTCGTGTACAAAATCACTGAACAAAGAGAGCCTTCCGAAAAAAGCACTTACTGCCAATAAATAATAATAACGGGCTTTAAAAAAATCGTCTTGTACTTATATACTTAATCCATTATCCCCAGTCTGTCTATAGCATTCTCAAACAACCAAATGTCTTGCGGAAACTCTAGCAAATTTACAAAAATATAGCTTCCGTCCTTGAGTACTTTATTATTATGAGATGTCCAAAGCCATGTTTGTATTGCACTTTCTTCTCATCCCTTTGCCTTTAGTGTGAGTTGAAGAAATCAGCGATTTCGCGCTCACAGTCCAGCCTGTCCAGTCGAAATGTGTCTTCTGCGTTTGGCTCCGATGTAATAATCAAATTGGGGTCCCGTAGCATTTCCAGTCCGTCCGAATCTATCGTGTCTCTCAT
>JAQGBJ010002639.1:0-15590 GCA_034698345.1 Sphaeridia pumilis
TGTATTATAATGATGTGTTTTACGGTTCTGGCAGTATTTTGTTTTACCGTTTCTTGTTATGTTTCGCTAGTTTGTTGGGCGCCTTGGATGCGTTAAAAAACATGAAGCGTTACTCATGTGCATGTTAACGTTGGAGAAGAAGCGCAGCGCAGCGTGGCGCAAGTTGAGGTTACGCTTCGTTAATATACAAGACTTTAATGTAGTTTAATAGCTATGGAGGTTTTTGAACGATGAGGAAGACGAAGAAACGAATGTTGAATATTATTTCTTAAAGTATATTATCATTAAGGACTAGACAATTCTTAGGTTATATTTTTGTAAAATTGGCGATTGAATAGTAGTCTAGTTTTTTAAATGGAGCAAATAAAGCTTGTTCAAAAATTACATTTCTCACATCAAGTGCAGTGATTGTGATTACTATCAGTGATTTGACGAGGACTAGGCTTTTGAAATTTCCCGCCAAAACCATGCCTGACCTGCCCTGCTCCATGCTCCTCTACAACATCAACTTCATCTGAACTAGAAGAAGAAGGAAGGTCTTGAGATGATGAGCTATCGCTAGAATCCATAATTTTAGAAGCTGAACGAGAAGGCTTGTCTTCAGGCTTGAGCAAATCGTCAATCATAAATGAAGACAGCCGTGAAGAAGTCGCTAGCCCAGTTCTAGAATACGTTTGAATTTTACAAACTTTGGCGTTTGGAGCCTTTTTGAAGTCTTCGTCATCCTCTGAGCTGGTTGATGAATTTGCTCTTTTTCGTTCTGGACTTTCTTCAAGTTGACGCGTTTGACGAGCAAGAGTTGAAGCCACTTGATTGTGGAAAGACGCGATGGAAGTCATCATCATGGTGGACGTTGAAGGCTGGAATTGTGAGATAGGAGGAGGGGCGATTAAGTGGGATTTACCAGCGGGCTTAGCGGTGACGAGTTGGAGTTGATGCTGTAACGGGATTCCTCCGTTAACAGAAGAAAGGGATGGAGGCGAGCAGTATTTGAAATTCCCGCTGGAATTGGAAGGTTGTGGGGGTGGTAAGGGGGATGCGGAGGAGCGGGCGCTGTTGTTGTTGCTGCTGCTGGTGGCGGCGCTTACTACGGTTGACAAAGGTCCTGAAGGCCAGCAGAGGGGAAATGTCAAGTAGTTGAAGGGGTGGTGGGGGTGGTGGAGCTGAAGCTGGTGGGATTGGGCCTGGAGCTGGTGGAGGCGGGTGGCGGAGAAGAGGTGGTGGGGGAAGGCGCTGGCAGGGGGCGAGAGGGAGCGCGGTGGGGGGAGGGAAGAGGGGGTTTGGGGGTTGGTGGAGCGCGGGGAACCTAAGGAGTGAGTGTTTTAAAATTTAAATTCGGCACCAATTTTTGAAGAATAATCTTGTTTTTAAATTGTTTACCTCCTTCTGTGCGTTCCTCCTGTTTGATTTGATGATGTAAGGGCGAGAATGCCGAAGTCCTGGGGGCGCGAGAGGGGTTGGTGGAGTCGCCATTGGATTTCCGCGGCGGTATTTTGATCGGTGGCGAGGATTCCATGGATGCAGTCAAGGGGTTGCTTCCGCTGTTTTGAAGCTGATATCGGCTTGAAGTTGCCATTGATGATGAAGATGGTGAAGATTCGATGATTTGGGATGTGAGGCCAGAGTCGAGGTCGTGTTGGTGGTGGCAGAGGTCAGAGGGGAGGAGCATTCCGGAGTTTCGGAGGATTCTGTTGATGGAGCTGATGCTTGGAATACTGTGGGAAGAAGCAAGAGAGAATTTAAACTTGTGTATATGTAATGTAAATACTCTTCAAAGTCTTGAATGAAGATTTAAAATATAAAAGACATGCTATTTTGTATTTAAGAGTTGCGAATTGTTTTGCAGAAAAGTTCAAGTTGAAAAAACGCGATGGTTATAATTATAACTGGCTACGTCTGTCAGTTCTGGCTCGTTTCTTTTTGCTTTTTGAGTAAAAATTAAGGGTAAAAGCTAAAGCATAAGGAGCGTAAACCATCTTTCTTTCTTACGACTTGATAACTGCAAATTTGAAGTTCATCAAGCTCAAAGTCGCTCAAATTACCATGAGATTACAGAGAGACAAACTCTGAATTTTGGAAGCGCTTTCAGACATGCAAGTTTACAAGATACCGTCGATTTTGACTACCAGAGCAAAAAGATGTTGTTACATTTCCGTGAAGAGCGCTGCGAAATCAACAAGGAAACAAACGCTCATGAAGATAAAACACAAGGAACTAAATAACAAGAAGAAGCGTTGTTTGGTGTTGATCACGAGCAACTTGCGAAATTAGTGTCTGAAGATATGTACTGAAGAAGATGGAAAAACAAAAATGTTTGTGCCTTTCGCTCATGTGTTACAGAATTCATGGGATGACTAACAAGCGTTAATGAGCAAGTTATGCAAGCTAAGGATGGCTACCGAAGTTGCTAATTTGGCCTTAAATATCACCACTGATACCCTGAATGAGCTTAATTGAGATCAGGTAAAAATCTTCAAGGAATAGTAAAGCAACTTGGACGTACGTTTGAGCATCGCAGATCCGCTGACTAAGAAGCTGTTCTCGAATTTCCCAGGCGAACATGGCAGGGTTTTCTTGTTTGAGGCGGAGGATTCGTTTGACGACTGCTGGCGTTGCCACTTGCTGAAATCAGCAATTTAAAACTGTGTCAAATTACCTCAACTTCGAAGATACGAGTTAACTTCCGTGGACCCAAGTAATGGTTCCTCACCTTGGTTTTACTACCGCCAATGGATCCCGGCTTGATGGAGCCAGTCTCGTAGAACCTCGTGAGGATCTTGGACACACATCCGTGAGACACGAGCAACTGTCTCGAAATATCGCAAGGTCTGACGCCCATCAAGGCCAGTTCGACGATGCGACGGCGGACGTAGTCGGGCAAAGGTCGCCCGTTTACAAACACGCCGCCCAGTTGGTTCACTCCGGCTTGACCTATACAGATTTTGATCCAATTTCTATAAAAGAATCTTCGAAGTCTTCGCACTTCGCTAATGTTGGTACCTACCTGTATGAGGCATTTTTTTGCGGGGCGATGTGAAACGTGTCCAACTGCTTCCACTAGGTTCGCCACCCTGTCGAAAACTACCCTCGACTTTGCCTTAACAAGTTTGTAATACCCGGATGATCAAGTGTCGAACAAGGAGATTTAGATTACAATAATAGTCAATTCATTACTGCCTACTCCTTGCTATGGATACACAAACATTCGAATTGATCATTTGGCTCCGCCTTGGACATTTAGCGCTTGTCACCACTGCCGCTTTGGGCATTGCTGGTATTGGTGGACGGTTTGCATCCTTTTGGCCCCGTCGTTTCGGAAGCGTGATGCGGAGAAAGTACGAGTGGATTTTCCCCTGCTTTCCATTCCACCACCACGCCCGCCAAAATAACGCGGGACGGACCGTGGACGTCCTGGCGTTTCGTATTGGTCCTCGCGCGACTTCGCTATCCATAGCTTTCCCTCTTCCGTGGACAGAAAGCTTTGGGCTTAAAAAGGGTTTAAATGTGAGGACGAGTGGTGGAGGGATTCACCCATGCCCTTTGTCAATGGCTCTTTTGTGGGTTCCGTATTATCAGCTCCAGAACAGACTGGAGTTGGATTGAATTCAATAATGAAAAGATCCCTGCCGGCTCTCGCATAGTTACGCTTCGACGGTTCCACCAGCAGCCACCGCCATAGAGCGCCAAGGGACCGCATCCGAAGTTGCTCCTTCAACTGCTTCAACACTTGCTTTCCAGAGAAGTCAGTCAGGATTTTAGCTTTGTATACTTTGTAATTGGTTTCCAGGTCTCGAGGGACTCCTGGTGAAATGTTCGGCGAGATTATGAAGCTGAAGCGGCAGGTTTCCAGAACGTTTTCCCCGCTCTCGGTCTGTTCATGTTCTATTTCGGAGGAGCAAGACAGTTTCCGGGCTGATTTCTTGGGCCTATCGTTTAATATTTATTTGCAGGAAATTAACCAAGGCCCAAGGTTCAGGCTCATCAAAACGCAATAGTAGTCCACGGAGCACCTGCGAATTAAGCTTGGATGTGAAATATACCGGAAACGGTTGCATGTCGCCGGGTAATTTGGACAAGTGACAGTTGACGATCAACATGATGAAAAACACTTGTATATAAATATTTAATTAACGAGTTATGGCCGCTTACGAATATTGTATTCACAGTTCCGTTTTGCTTCTGTCTATCTCGTATTTATATACGGACACGCGATCTGGACAAGGCGACAAATTAAAAAGTTTAATGCATCAAAGGCTATGAAAAAGCGTAAGTGTGGCTTAGTTTGGGGGATCTTCAAAGTGTCATGTTTGTATTACAACAGGCTTATCGAATTTATATTACGTGAATCAGACAATCAGCCCTTTGATCTCCATATCATATTCTCGAACGCAATCGGATAATTCCCAAAGGATGTTTTATGTTGACCTGACTGAAGTTGAGGGAGATAAGATACATGAAATATTAGTTGGCAAGTGATGAAAAGCCGTAGCATATGGACATGAGTTTTAGCTTGCTGAAATGGATCTTGTGGCCACACATGGGCTGAAGCGGGTAGGAGGTCCGGTTTTTCAGTCTTGAGTATTATTATTGCGGTTTGATGGAGTGAAAATGGCCAGTTGGTGAAATGGCAAAAGTGTTATTGTTGATCATATTATTGTTTTTATTGTTCCGCAATCTGTTGTTATTACCCTTTACTGTGCTGTTGACAGCGGATAATGCGGCGAGCTTTGTTCTGGAAATCAAAGGGTACTTGCTCTTGGTGTCAAGGGTCATTAATTTGGCGATAATCGCCAACAAGGGAAGAGTTAGCCAGCTGATCTACACACAGAAAGTAGCGCTGAGCTCTTGAGTTTTGGTAGCTGAACTGCATGTATAAGCAACATGAAGTTTTAATAGTTCGAACATTTGATGATGGTTTAATATTGATTTAATTTAGTGATCCCTCCGAGGAGGAATCATTCCAAAAAATGCGACATACTCTTTATATGCCCCCCTACACGGAAATCTTTAGTAAAAGGCGAAAGATTTATACGTCTTGTAGGGAGACCCGAGCGTACTGGTATTCATAGTGATCAAACGTCCGGCTTCAGTGAGGTGAGCCTGGGCAAATGACTTGGTGTTTGCGGTATTGTTGCAGAATTGGTATTGGATATTTGAAGTTACAATTGTATGTGCAGTATTGAACCGGAAGCGTTGATTACAGTACTGATTTTTAAATATAGTTTGACCCAAGCGTTAGGGCTGTAACTGGAGTTAACTTTCAGGAGTTGAAACAATTTTGGCATTGAGGGTGAGATATGATAAAGCTGCTTAGAACGCTATAGCTGGCTTTTGCTGCTGCTGGGGTGTGAGATGCTTTGAAAGATGCGTTAAGCTTGTAGTATATGTACTGGATCGAGGGGCCAAAGGTCACAGCAGAAGATGCATATTTATAATTTTGCTGCTTTAATTTCGCTGGAAGTTTTGAAAGGCCTTGTATAACATAGGAATAATTTAGGGAATGTGATGCAACACAAACGAAGCTTAAACTATATACTCGGTTGAGTTGAAAGATGTGTAAAGAATACTGAACTACGAATATTTTGTAAGTTGGTTAAGCAACAACAAAATTCAAGTTTGAACAAAGAGAGACAAAATGATTTACAAGAAAAAGTGATGGCTAGCGACATCTATAAATATAATGTTTTTACAAACGAACAAAATGCACCACTGGGTTACACATAGAAATCACAGTACAATTTCCGATTTCAGTTCAGCAGGATTGCTTCAGGGTTTAATCTTAATTTGGGACAGTTAGAATGTTGGTGAGTTGAGGAGAAATAGCTTGTCTTCTTCTTTTTTGACCCATTTCAGTAGTTTGTTGACGGCGTTTATAGCTGCTGCTTTCTTGACGAGTGGTTCGAAGGCGACGTACAGTTCAAAAGACGTGGTTATCTGTAATTTGGCATCAAATAGGGAATTAAGAGATTTGAGTCAATGCCTTTGGTGAGGAAAGGAGCTTAGTTGGAAACATACCCATCCGATCCAGTTTTCGTTGTCATCAACGACATAAATTAACTTCAAAGGTCTCGAGTGACTATGAATTCTGGCATGAAGTTTAAAGTACGCTGCATAAAGTCTCTTGAGTTCTGGATTGATGATTCTGGGCGGAGTAGGCTGATCGTAGATCATATCACCTCCAAAAGAAGAAGGGCCGGGTGCGGGAGTTTCTGGTGTAGTTTCCAAGTTGGGGCTTTCTGGACTAGTGTAAGGAAGGTCGAGGGCCGGTGCGACGAACTGGGCAATGGACCTAGATTTGTAAATGAAATGACGGATTTCAGGAATGTTTACTGAGGACATTGAAGGCGAAGGATTGTTCATGGAGTAGTTGATGGCTTCCAAAGCGTTATGCCGTCGAAGTCTCTGTAGAGTAAATTAAGTGTTTTTGATAACAAAAAGAAGACATCAAGAGCAAACACAAGTTCGTAATAAAATGAGCATACCTCTACAATTTTCTGCTTGGCATCTGATAATTGGAAGAAGGAATCACGATCAACAGTGAGTAATACTAGGCACGCCTGGCAGTCGTCGGCGAGGTATGATACATGGCAATAGACAAAACCACTGTAGAAAGGTAAAAGATGATTAGTTGAAAATATCAAAAGAAATATTAAGATTGAAGGACAGGAATAAAGTATTACTTTGCATCAAACTTTGGAAGGCACAATGGAGTCCAGCTCTCTGCGCTTTTGAATGATTCTGATGAATCGATAAGGTTCAAAATGATATGAAGATCCATCGGATGCATGAAACACTTTTTCATTCTGACACAGCTGATCAGCTGATTATTTCCGACTAGGATTGCGAATAATAAATTCTGAAAGAAATCAAATCGTAAAGCGTCACCATTACTCTTAAATATTGCCCACAAATGGTTGAAGCTTTTCAATTTCAATACCTTGTCTTTATGAAGGTTCTGTATGATAGCTTGACTTATGGTATCCCGCACACCAGAAGTTAACGGAAGGCATCTGACAGCACTGAGCAAGTAACTAGGATCGTCTTCGACTAAGCTAGCCAAGTTGTCCAGAAGCCTTTCCGAACCCGACAAAAGCCGTCGCAAATCATAATTTCGTCGCTTTTCAAAAATGGCCGTCAACCGCTGCAGCGTTAAAATACTCACGATTTGGTTGTAAAAATATCTGTAACCAAACCAAGCTGCATTTTACAAACCATTCCCGTTCTAAAATCTCAAAACTTATTTATAATTACTTACACCAACTGCGTTTGAGTCTGCACGACACATTCTCCTTTTCTACTAACGCAAACCAGGATCAAGGGCGTCTTGACATAGAAAACTATCGTCGTTTGACCCACATGTATACTTCTCATAGCATCATCGTTATCTTGAGCGACAGAAACTAGAGCTTGTAGTAGGCCGAAAATAGTCACCAAGTTTTCTTCATTCCCATACCTGTAACCAACATAAATACCCTTGAAAATTGATCATGCTTCCAACTACAAACATTACATCTCCAATCCCTTTTACCTAGAATATATTGGTTTGCCAGCTTCACTGAGAATGAACACATGTCTCTTGTTATGCTTCCAATCGGAACTTGTCACGAAATCCTCATCAGTCTGAACCGGCACCACTGACGGCCTATGACTGGACGCTATGGCTTCCCTCAAATCTTCAGCTTCTGTTGTGGCTACTGACAGCTCATCCAAAGCTTTCGACAAGTCCTTAAAATCAAACCAGCTCCATTATATTGCAACAATTTAGCGAGCCATCAAATATCCATTCGAAAAATTGAACCTTACCAATCTATTCCTATTAGTTTCATCATGCTTTTCTTTCTCATAAGCACTCGGCCTTCGTTTCGGAGGCACAGGCGTCTTCTCACCACTTCCAGAATCCTCGTCCCCCCTCTCAGAATCACTCAATCCGCTTGTCGAAGATCCGGTCTCATCCGTTACACAAGCAATCTTCAACTGCGAAATTTTAGCTCCGTCCAACGAATCTGGCGACCGCAAACTGGAGTATTCTGAATCTTCAGTATCATCAACCACGAAAACCGGGATTTTCACTCCTTGAGCTTCAGAACCGATGCTGTCCGCAAGAACATCATCGAAGTTTCCAGAGACGGTGACATTTTCCGATTCTGTCGGTGTTGACATTCTGAATTGGAGAGACGGGCTTGCATTCCTGAAACACAACTAAAATTATAAACATCGACAATATGTTTAGCATTAAAATTTGCCATTACCTATTTTCACATGGAATTTAAACTTTAAACTCCCATCTCCAACACAATTTGAAGACGTCAAACCTCAAACACCAAAATGTCATCAGCACAACTTTTGTATTCCGCGCGCCGCTAATCTGCTCCTGTATGAAGCCAAGAGATGGCGCTCCTCGTCCAGCAATCCAAAGCCGCTCTGGCTTTCTCCAAACGTTTCCTTTCACAACTCTTGGCAATTTCAAGCTTTAACTTCACCATTTCAACATCGATTTTAATGCAATCTTATGAGAATAAATACCAACGAACACTGTATGTTTTCGAAATAACTTTCCATTTTTATTTTGCTTCAAGTGTATTTTGCCGTGAACCGAGTTTTATATAATTCACACAGCAATTTCATATCTTTACGTTCATATACAATATATTTTTGTGTATGTCCAAGTACATTTAAATTAAACACTCATCATCTGTCCTAAAAGCACTTTAAAAACCATAAGCTCAACACCAACTGGCGACAGTCGATGAGAGTCGTCTAATTCCGTACTTGCATAATATCAAAAGTGCACTCTGAAACAAGCTGGAACCAGCTGAACAAACGACGACTAAAAGTTACTACTAAAAACCACACTTTTTACAAATAAACTGATCTTGTGAACCCAATGCAACAGGGAGAACAAAGTAGAAAAACCTGCAGATCTAGGATTTGCGAATTTCGAACCAACAGAATCTGCTACGTTTAAGGCAAAGAGTCCTACAAAATCTATCGGCACTAATGTATATGAGTACACTGGTTATTGTTACACACTCAGAATGAACGAAAAGGCCAACAACAATTAACGCTGTTGTGCCTCACACTATTATCGAAAGGTTGTCGTCGTCGTTTGATTGAATACTCTTGTTGTTGTGGAAAACCGGGTAAAATACTGGTGACTTGTTGATCTATGTGTCATTACAACCTACAACAATCTGCCTACCAAAACTAAGGATAAGTCATCATCACCATACACCTTGATTTCTCTACAAAAATAGTCGTCCACTACCCCAAAAACCCGCTTGCTTCGTCTTCGGACCAGGGATGAAATAATACAAGAAGCGTATATCAGAAACCCTTTTTAAACAGCGTAATAATAATTATTATATAACATGTATATTTACGGCGGGACATTGAAAAATTGAACAAATGAGAATTTAAAGGTAAACTTGCGCATTTGTGACAAGGTAAAATGCGACTGCTACACGCTAATTGCTATGTACATTATTAATACACTCTGCGCATTTTAAGTACTCTTCGCCGCTATGTTCCGAGGAGGAGCTCTCGGTTGAATCTTTCTCTTTCTCTTACAACTATACATACTCTTCTAAGTGTACACACTAATTATAAATTACTCCAAATAAATATCCACAAAATGTGTGTGCTTAACAAAAAAACCGTTTACACTTTTAGATACACGTACACACGTCGAACGTTAAATGTTATTAACGTATTTGGTAACTTTGATTACATTGTAACGACACTACTTCTTCTCCGTCCTCCGAAATTTTTGCTACTTAATCCCACGTAAAAAAGATGCGTCAGGATCGGATAAATGACCGTCATTAATATTACTGGTGTACACGTATCTGAGTGAGTCCGAGTCGGTTTCGATACTCTCGACGTCCATTTACGGGCTTCCACGTGTCCGCCACACAATAATATATCGATGGATCTTCTCTCTCCGCTAATTTAGCTTTTTACAGGGGCAAATTACCACAGCAGACAAGACGACGACGACTGATACATTTGACGGCTGGTCAATTCATCTTCTTTACAAGAAACTATATTACATTGAATGCCCATCGTCGTCCGTAACTATTCTTAAGGTTCCAGCAGGGATTCTTTATGTGTACTCGGTCCGCCAGCTCGTCTGTGAGGAGGAAGAGAACAATAAAGTAACGGTAAATTCGATCAATAGTCAATTAATTAACGAGACTCAGGAATTCACTTACAGCCATATTGTGACCCGGGAGTCCGAGAGAACCCGCAGACCCAAGTCCAAGGGACCCTGGGCCCGAGAGACCGGCGAGGCTGCCCATGCCCATGCCCGACATGCCCATGGGGTGCCCGCCGGTGGGCACGCCGAAACCGCCGCCCATTGTCCCGCCGTGGTGGTGGTGGTGCATCCCGCCGTTGTGGTACCTGTGTATTTGTTGCCAAAGAAGAGTCGGATTAATTTCAACAATTGCATATATTTCCTCTAGCGAGCTACACTTCGTTAGCTGGTTCTTGGTGGGGCCTTGAATTAATATAACGGAACTTTTGGATGCCTTGGATACAAATTTAATTACTGGACTCGGCATTTATCCAGTTTGCAGAGGAAATGACGTTCAAGGAATAACAATCAAGGGTCTCAGAAAGCTCTTTACAGCTTAACGAAGTGGTAAATGAAGAGGCACCAAAGGATCGATTTGGAAACCTGTTCCAAAGCTTGGTGTAACTCCGTTGAAACTCCTGGCTTTAATAGTTCTTAAAAAGGGTTAACATAATAAAAAGGCAACTTACGCCATATAAGGAGACATGGCGGAAGCAGCAGGATTGAAGGAAGAAAAGGCATTTTTGTCGAGCGGCTTCATGATATCCGGCACAGATAGGCACCCCTTCTTCTTCTTTGACTTGGAACTCAACTTCCGGTTTCGCGTCTGAATCCCCTCTTTCTTCATAGTCAAGGGACGATTAACCTGGAAGGGAGAGCAAAAAGCAAACATGATGAGTATACAACATTTCCACAAATGAAATCAAACTAAAAGGCTATCATTAAACTAATCGCTCTTCTCTCTCAGTCTTGTGTTTCAAACAATAAAAAGGCAAGCTTTTCTCTCTCTGGATAAAAGCCAAATTGAAGAGCCGTCAGAAACTGTATATACCTGTGGTAAAAGCCAAATCAACTTTATAAAAGTACAAAACTCCTCTTCTCACATTAGGCCAATTACAATCATAGAAAAGTATGGGTCTTGACTGGAGAACTGGACGGCATGCCCATTGAGGTCCTTATAGAAGAACAAGTACTTGTTGGGAGAAGAAGGCTTTCAAATATCACTTGACTCCTCTCCAAAGCTTGTCCAGCTGACAGATGCCATTCATAGAGTATATAAACGGAGTGAACTTTTGTCAGCCCATTAACAGCTTACTGCTTGCTGGATATTCAGGTATATTCAGGTACAGGCAGGACGACCATCTGGTGGTTAAGAGTCAGGAGTTGAAGCCCATTGATATCGAACATTTTGGCTAATTTGATAACCGGACCCGCCTGAAGCAGGGAGGCATGCAGAGGTACCAACCAGCAGTTTAAAAAGGCTGTGACTCGCTACCGTTTGAATTCCGATCTCGTTTCACAACACCACATAAAAATACGTAACGAGCTACCCGATGCCATTTTTATCAAATCAGCCGCTCATTATCCACTTGGTATTATCAAAGAGAAGTTGGTGGAGCCTGGAGCTCTAAACCGAAGCCGCCGATTATTATTATATATATATGGAGAACACCACAACATTTATCTTTTTCAACCGCATTCACCTAATAATTTTCTTCCACCCACTGACTCTTTGGAAGGAGTCTTTACCAAAGTGGCTGCAGTCGATATACACTGTCGACAAACAACCCATTAAGCATCCCAAGGCGAAACTCACATCATCACTCACCTCTTTGAAGGATGGATAAAAATTTTCAGGAAACTATCATTTCATACCCGAAATCAACCCGTTCAGCCCCCAATTTAATTTTTTCACCCCGAAATACACAACAAAAAACAACTTCCGACTTGGAGTCTTGTTGTCCTGTTCCAGTTTTGGGGCCATCGGCGGTTCATAAGCATCGGGGTTCAAGAAGAACAGTGTATAGTAATAACAGAGGACTCATTCTTTTCCTCCAGGACAGCTCAAAGACAGGTAAAACTACTCATTCAACACCTTTTTGAGAGAACACGCAACCTGAGATACGCCGTTTGGAGCTTCTGTCCCAAGACCACCGCGGACTGAAGTCAGAAGTGGGGATGAAATTCTCGAGACATTTTTACTACGAGGATTTTTACAACCTGCAAAGATTTTTTTACTTGCATGCTGCTACAATAGCAAGTGCGGGAAACAGGCGTAATTAGCTCGTCGGCTCCAGGTAAACAAGATGTAGGTCTTCTTGTTGCTTATGGGCTAACTTCGAAGAAAGAGTTGAAAGAGTTGAAAACATTTTTGTGGGATACAATGTGGCAGCGTGCTTCACGTCAGGACCTTGTTACCGGTAGCCGGGAGGAAGGCGATTTGATCTTGCTTGAATATTGATGTGGAGCCCATTTATAAATGGTCAAATGAAGTTGAATTTTAATCAGAATCCAGAATCGAACAGACTTCTTCCGGCTTTCGTGAGGCCGGATTTTTACAAGAACTTTTCTGAATTCCTGAAACTGAAGAAATCTTTCAAAAAGTTATAAATTATATCTTCACAAATTCCTGTTGTTCACAAGGCAAACTCTTGGCTCATTTAATTTCTTGCTGTCTTCTACCATATTTGGCTGCAACTTCGGAAGAGTTCTCGACTGATGCCACTTGTCAGGTGGACGACAGGTCCATAGCATTAAATTGGCCATTACACACTTTGAATATATATCCGTTTAAATTACAGGTAAAAAATATTGGAAATGAATGTGTTGAGCTGCTTCTGAGCAAAAACGACAAGCAGATTCAGAGGCTTCGCATTAATCAAGTTTTGTTTGCTAAATTCCACGAGTGTTCAATGTTCAAACGCCGTTCGGCAAGACATCCATTAAAGAATCTTGGTTTCACAAGTTCGGGGCTCAAATACTGGAAGCTATAACAAGGTTCACTTGACACCAGGTTGCCAAAGGCCTGTTGTTTCGTTTCCTCATCGTCGTCCTTCGATAATAAATACCTTTAGGCTAGAAATACCTAAACGATCGGAGCAGTTTTGATATCGTAAACTGGTGGTAACCGAATTGGACCATATTTTTATTTATATATTATTATACGCATGGATGTACTCCTTCTCTATGCCCATAAAAGTCAAACGTTTTGGTCTTGTTGAAACCTCAAAAGTTGTGGCAGTAGCACCTTTGCCGCATTTTATTGTCGGCGGAACCGAAACATGTCTTTTAAACTGTAAAATTCCGTGTTATATAACTTAACGCTAACGCTAAGCTTTCTGAGTAGGATTTCTTCAAGGATTTTGCTTGCCCGTGGAGTATATAAGGTCCAGAAAAAATAATCACGCCAATAATTACAACATTCACCACCACCATCACCACTACCAAGCCCACAAGGCTTTTATTATTACGACTTTTAAGTGGTCAACCTGGAGTATAGCTTTAACTATAAGAGTGAGAATATGTTGTAATACATACACGTATCACAAAGTTGCAAGACTTGAACTGCCCACAAGGTAACAAGATTCGGTTTAGCGATAAAAGGCTTCTCAAATGTCCACAACCGGAGTTTGCACCTTTAATGGGACTGGACTCTTGAAATTATAACTCTGTTACTACACTATACTACTACGTCAACTGCGGCCTTTGCTAACCATGTATTACCATATGTTTAATATGTAGTTGAAGAGGAAAAGTTGCATGATTTACACACACCACTTCTTTTTATTACCACCAAGTCATTCATATAAACAACACTGCCCTATAAAAATTGCACCGAATAAAAAGAAGAACCTACAATTTACACCTGAACCAGTTTACCAAGTCCAGAGGTTCTTGGTGGAAAGCTGTAAGGTGCAATGCTATAAGGTATGTAAACGTCGTAAAACAATTACGAAAAGCTTTGAAGACTTGGCTTTTTTCCAGTGTGTTGGTTGATTCCCAAGTTTTTGCTGGATCAAACAGGATAATCCGTACCACACGCCAATGATGGATTTTTTGACTGATTGTCCATCCTTTATATTCACGTCTCACGTCTTGTTAATGACTGTAAATTGTTACGGATAACTTGTTACTTTGTGAATTGTTAATGGCGGAATTTGCCACTGGGGTGGCAACGGCAAGAGGCATTTCAAGGACTTCAAGGAGGCTGCCCAGGCACTTCAGCAGAACCAAAGCAAGTTGCAAGTAGGTGATGAAAAACGTCGTTTGGCGCGTGGGCTCAGAGAACGTGATTAACCGCAGGACTTGGTTTCGAAGGTTTCAAAGTTTTGCTTGGCAAGCTCACCAGGTAAGCTCATGAAAGGTGCTAATACTAATTTGTTGCCGGTAATTAAAAATGCAAATGCTCAGCAGGAGGGAAACTATTTTCTCCGGGAGCGACTTGGGCTCAACTTGGAATCAACCAACGCCATTCTCTTTCAATTCATCAAGAAATGTGAAACAAATGGGCTCACAAGTCAGTACTCGAGTCGATCATTCACAACAACGCTAAACCTATACACACCTACTGCTCCGCCCAGCTATTAAAAAGGACCAGAATTTTAACAGAATTGACCAGAGGTTAGCCAGAGGTGAGCCAGAGGTAAATAGCAAGATCAGCTGAAAGCCTCTGAAGTCCTCAAGTCCCAAGGGATTGAGCGAGCTTTGACAAAAATACCAAAGCTTATGAGCGTTTTTCAAAGGCCCGAAAGAAAATAGAGTGCCTTTGTCTTGTTCTGTATTTAACAGAATAATATAAGCACGTGTCCAATCAAAAGACAAAAGACCTGATTCATTCATACTGATGATTCTGTGATGATGATGGAAGGAATTCGGCGAGGGCCCATAACAAATTTCATGCTCAATCATGATGCATCCATGTTCAATGTTCTGAGATTGCACTCGGACAAATGTGTTGAGCAGTCGCTAATGAGAATTCGGGCCGTTGGTAAAACACACCTGGAAAACGCATTAAAGTTAACAGCGGGTAGAAGAACAAGGATAGGTGATCAAGTTGGAGTTGGTTCATCGCATCATGATCGATATTCCGGCGATTACTTTTTCGTTCAAACAAATCACGGGCCTTGTAGTATAAGCTGGTTTGAGGATTCTTCAGGTTTTTCAAGGAGGGACTGCCTGCCACACCTTCTTCGGTGGAAGAAAAGCTATTAAAATTTTCAAATTAGCACCTTTGCCTCAAGTTGGAGGACGTTCTCACGGTTAACTGGAAGTTCAGAAGCTTGCTCAGCTTCCAACTTCCATGAGCGGAAGGGCCGGAATCGATCAAATCAAATAGTAAAGCAGCATTAATATCCACTTGATGAACAATTTTCCTGAAGTTTGAGATACCAGAATCTGTATCGCTTCCAGACTGGACCAGAAGCAAATATTGCAGATGATAAAAAAGTGCGACTCTTTCCATTAATCAGTGTCACATTAGTAGGAGAACACATCTTCAACTTTGTAGGGGGTCTGT
>JAQGBJ010002640.1:0-15575 GCA_034698345.1 Sphaeridia pumilis
AGTTTTTCAAATTTTTCTTTCGCCAACGCCATTAGCCCATCAACTTCTTCCTTGGACCGCTTGAAATTCTCTATACTAAACACATACGCCGTTAGTTCTGTTACTCCAAAGTCCCAACACCATCTCAAGGTATCTGCTAACGTCTCGAATCTGTAAACAAATTAAATCAATCAGGCCTAACGTTCAAAACTCTCATCTACTTTTCTCCACAATTGGCGGGTTCAAACTCACCCTTTTCTATGTCCCTCGATCGGCGAAACCGACAGATTCTTAGCATATCTCCTATTTCCATCCATGATAATTCCAATGTGCGAAGGTACAGGCCCTTGTTTCAGAACATTCATGCAAAACTTCTGGTACCAGGTCCGATTGTCATCCTTGATCCAAGCCATCCTGGCCTCTGTAAACAACAAAGTTCCAAGTTTAGATAGCTTTCTTTCCGTATTGCAAAAGTTACTCTTATAGATCAAGCGTTACCTCTAGCTAGGGGCTTTCAAGTTCTAGCAAGATTGTTCGAGTCCAACGGTCAATCAACGTTCACGACTCTGCAACCAGTTAAAACATTTAGACATCATCAACACCAACAATCAGCTGTCAGCTGTTGGACTTTCATCAGCCAATTTTAACTTTACCTCTTCAGACAGTTCCAGCCCAGTCCTTCAATCACGCTATCAACCTATTGACTACGTCACTCGAGATTCTTAAACATCAAAACAACTACTGTTTATCAAACTTTGATCGATCAAACTGACCAATCTGCCCAGATTGATTCCCAATCGCACGTGTCGTTACTCTTGCATTCAGAAAGCCTAAATTCTGCGCGAATCTCCTTTCGAGCCCTACTCCAACTTATCAACAGCATTCGAAGTTAAAGCAATTTAGCACCGTTTGTCGTTAATCCTTTCAAAACTAACTGGATTTTGATTTAGATTAACAAAAACAATCACAACATTTCATGGTTAAGTTTGACCGGCCAAATGTTACAACACCCAGCGGAAGAATTTTCGTTAATTTCGTTTAACACAGGCTTAAATGAGCTTCATCTACAAAGACCGTCTTGCCGCATCTTAGCTCTTCGGCAATTCCATCTCTAACTCAACCCAATCTGGCGATACTGCACACAACCTACATACGTAGCCTTCTTAGCCGCTGCGCCATCTCTCGGCGCCGCAATCTCATTCCGACATAGGCAGAGTTTTAGCGGCTACGCCGTCAACTCGCCGCTAGTTTTCCGTCTCGCTCCGTCCGCTCAATGTTGAGAGTTGGTGCGTTGTGCGATGTCCTTCTGCCGTTCAAATGCATGGGGAATATTACAGACTCTTTTGTGTACAGAAATACTACACGGCCGTGATCAGCCAGTGAATTCTTGAATGTAGGCACGAAATGTGAACCTGGAAAAAGCAACCATGGATCCAAGTAAAATTGACCCAAAAGGTGATTAAAGTTAAATTAAAAATTAATTTAATTTTCTACACTCGTTTCTACACCCTTTCCATGTTCTAAATCCAAAGTTTTGATTCGTCATGTGTGAAAATCAAAGTGGTAACGAGTGCTGATGGTAAACTTGTTTGTTTTTCAGAGGTCTTTTTTCTCATCGCCAAGTTCCTGTCTCAGTCACCTTTGACCCGGTCTGCAGAGGTAAGAATTGTGGGATTTGACCCTGTCTCAGTTACTTTACTCCTGTAGTCGATACCAAGGTCTAATGAAATTACCGTTTGATTACAGACACTCGTTCAAGAGTTGGAGGAAAAACAAGTAAGATTAAGTTTTCGGTTTAATTTTGACATTTCTCAGTCAACCTACTACTCGATCGAAATCCACGTGCTGACTGAAGTCAGCTGGCGGTTTGCAAGCCCTTTATAAATGGTACGCTGCTGGGCGATTGGGCCAAGCAGTCCACGATATCCTCTAAGCTTTGGATCCAGACAAGAGCCATGTTGAATCATGGCCTAGGTCACTGTCAGTCCGGTTAATTTTGAATTGTCAATCTTGTTTGTATACAAACAAACGTTACATTTTTGCCGGCTTTTGCATCAGATTCAGATTTTCGAAGCTTTTTGGGCTTGCAACGCCTCCACTGGCTGAGGTTACGCGGAGGTTGATTCATGACATGTTCGGGATGTAATATTCGCATAATGATCATGTTTTTTCTTTGTTTCACAGTTAATCCCGAACCGAGTCAACTGGCTAGGAGAACATGTGCAACAAACTTTTCAGCAATTTGTAAGTTATTTGTAATTTTAACAATGGTTTGATGATCCGTTAAGGCGTGGGCTGCGAAAAGGGGTGTACAAGTGTAAAAAATGCAATTTTGGTAAATTTGAAATCTTTGGGTAATCAAAGGTGCTGAATTCAGGGATGATATTGTTTTTTGACAATTTTCGAAATTTCAGGTAGTTGTATCTTTTTTCGAAGCGACTTTCTGGGGTTTGTGGTAGAAATTTTAGAAAATGGCTTCGGGGGCTGGGTGGTTGGGTGGAGATCGTGTTGTTGGAATGGCATTAATGGCAAATGGACGAGAAGTCGAGGACGTGGCAGTTGGGTCTGGTAGGCCTATAAAGTTGGGATATGGAGACGAAGTTAAGGCTGGGAACAAAGGCAGGGGAAAGTATGTTAGTCAAATAGGTTCAGGTATGTACGATACAAGCGTCTGCGTCCTGGGAAGAAGAGGAGGTGGTCTTTGTAGAGAACATGATCTCTGGGACGAGTTGCTAAGCGAACGAGAACACCAACATGGGTTTTGTGAGCTGCTTTGCGTATACGTAACATGGGAATACAGAATGGACAAAGAATGTACATAGGCAGTGGGGTACCAGGGGAAGCGAATTTACAGTGTGGCAGATGGGAAGTGGAAGGATCTGGTATAAAGGATGTAGAATGGGTTGCTGTCTGGGGTATTTAACACACGGCTTTGGCTGGGGTAGATGGAGATTTGGCTCAGAGGATATGATGAAAGGCCCAAGTGGAAAGAATCTTGACAAAGAAAGATAGGCAATAGAAGGACGAACGTTTGGAATGATGATGGGTGCACGAAAGTTGAAAATGCTATTAATGAATGTCATGTTAACTCTGAATTTTGATGCTTTTAGAATTCATCTGTTCGAATTCAGCCGAACCATTTGGAACAACTACTAAGCCAGCTTGTCAATACCATAAGTACCTCCCAAGGATCAAGTATCGGAATTAGAAAAAGTCTCTTTTCGATTACTCCATCAGCGACAACAGTCAACCCAGTTACCAAGCCACCCACACTTGATCAGCTAATAGCTAAGCGAACATGTCACCCTACCTTGCAGAAATGGGGGAGTGGGAGTGGGGTTCCTATAAACGCCGGTAAGTCTAATGTCGCCGTGTTGAAATACATAAAATGATACGAAGTAAAATCATCTTGATTCTTTGAATACTTTTCCAGTTCATTCTGTCCTGGCCAGAGAGCAAGCAGGAGCAAGGTTGGGAATCGAAAGAATTCATCCAAAATTCTATGGCGAAAAGATCAAGTTGGCAAACAGATCTCTGGGACACTTGTCGGCAGCGTATTGTGTCCTGTTCGATATGAATGGTCGATATATTTTCACAGTAAGTTTAGTGGAGTGATAATAATGCCATGCTCTTCAAATTCGTTACGTATAAAAATGAAAACCTATGTTTGATTTCAGGGAGCTGACGATAAACTTGTTAAAATTTGGAGCGCAATAAATGGAAGACTGATTGCAACGTTAAGAGGAGCGCTTGCAGAAATAAGCGACATGGCAGTTAATCAAGAAAATACACTTCTTGCTGTTGCTAGCAATGACAAAATCATCAGAATTTGGTCTCTGGCTGACTGCTCGTCGGTTGCAGTTTTGAGTGCCCATTCGGGGCAAATCACTTCAGTATTCTTCTGTCCACTACCGCCGTCGATGACGCAAGGAGATGCCAAATATCTGGCCTCTACAGCTTCGGATGGCTCCGTGGCGTTTTGGGCTTATACTGAAATTCCTGGCGAGAGTCCCGTGTTCCAGTAAGTGGGTGGTTGACAGTTAATGTTTATATTTCTTAAAGGACATAATCATCACTTGCTTATTGTAGGTCGAAGCCGACAATTTACCATGAAAGAATGCGTCCAGGAAATGCCGCGATTTTATGCATGTCCTTCTCGCCAGGTGGTGTGTTCTTGGCTGCTGGAAGTGCTGACAATAATGTGCGAGTTTATTACTTGATGAATCCCGAGGGCGTGCAGAGAATCCTAGAAGTCGAATATCATAAGGATAAAGTTGATAGTATTGCATGGGCTAACAAGGGACTTGCGTTTGTGTCGGGTTCCAAAGATGGAACAGCGATGATTTTTCGGTATGAGTACCAAAATTGGAGGTATAACCGAATCCGCTGTACCACAAGTGTGCCTGGGTAAGACTAGTTTTCTTACTGTGAAAATACTTGCGTATTCTTGAAATTTGCCCAATTTAATTTCATTGTATATTCCTATTGTAATCATTAGGGAGCCGCCGGTTCTTATTGACGACCCGAGAAAGCTGCCGAGAGTCACTATGGTTGGATGGACAAGAGATGATTCGCATGTACTGACTGCCGCTACCGATTTCTTAGTGAAAATGTGGGACTCGAGAACTGGCAAGTTGGCAAGAGTCCTCAAAGGTCATACTGACGAGATATACATAATTGAGTCTCATCCATTCCATCCAAACTACATTTGCACTGCCGGGCACGATGGGAGGATTGCCGTCTGGGATGTGAGCTCGAAGTCACCTGAGAATGAGGATTACCAAGCGGTAAAAGTCTTCGAACACATGAACACCATTGTGGGCGCTGGCCACGGAGCTATCTTTGATTGCAAGTTCTCTCCTGATGGATTCGGATTAGCTGCGACGGATTCTCATGGACACATTTTGATATTCACCTTGGATAAGGGACCTCATTCGAAGTTTGCTGGCCTGCCTAATGACTTGTTCTTTCATACGGATTATCGAGCAGTGGTTCTACCTTCAGGCCCTGATGTCATTGACGAACAAACACAGCTACCAACACATTTGATGCCTCCTCCATTTCTAGTCGATGTTGATGGCAATCCTTACCCTCCAAACCTGCAGAGACTTGTTCCGGGAAGAGAAAGTTGTCATGAAGAGCAACTTGTTCCTGTAGTTGCAGTATATCCGGGTGGAAGAAGGGAAGTCGTTCAAGGAGTAAATCCAGGTCGAAGTAATTTAGACAACATGATCGAAGAATTGGCAGCTCGCAATCAAGTAGAGGGCGAGGTCGCTGTACCGGGAGCCCCACAAGCGCCACCGGAAGCTCAGCCTAATGCAGAGGGTGGATACAGATTGGGATCAGCTTTTGAGCAAGTTCTGCCGGTAATAGTTAGACCAGGCACTGGAAATGCTTCGGCGGCATTGCCACCAGACGTGAACAGGAACATCCCAGCGATAGAACCTAGCTTTGCCAAACCAAAATATGTCGTCAGACCTCTTGATGAAAGTGTGCTGAGATCTTCTGTGGAAAACCGAATAGCCGAAGCTGAAGAAGAGGAAAAGTATTACCAAATTCAAAAACAGAAACCTCCGCCCCCAGAAATGGGAATCCAGGAACACCCTCTCGCCCAACAAGTCAGCAGTCCGGCAAGTAGATATGGTAGGATAAGACGTCCCGTACAAGTCCCACAGGTAATAAATTCAAAATCTGATTATACCAGAGTTAAGGTTCAGGTTGTATACTTGTAAAATTAAAATGATCTGTTTAATTTCAGCACTTCGAACCTCGAGATTTACTGCATACGTTTGAAAGAAACGAGCGTGATCAACGTGATCAAGGTGTCGTACGGCCCACGAATCCTCCTCAAGCGGAAGTCACAAGAAATCAATCCCCCCCTAGACTTCCTGCCCAGCGTGCAGCCAACGCTTCTGCTTCCAGTCGAAGCAGGCCTGCGGGCTCAAGAGTTCGTTACGATGTACGGAGAATATTAGAGATTCACGGTGTAGATCGCGTTGAAGATTTGCCAGATCCAGACGACAGCGTTTCTGAACACTTCAGCGACTCAACAAATGAAACTTCTAGTAGCGAGTCTGAAGAATCTGATGATGATTGGGGAGGTAGTGGTTCCAGAAGGACAACAAATAGAGAAGTGAACACAAACGGAGAAAGCACGTCAAACAGGCCGTCTAGAAAACGATCGCGAATAGTTCCGTCAAGTTCCGATGAAGATAATGATAACGAAGAAAGTGTTCCTGCCGCGAAACCTGCAAAACGGAAGCGTGGGTTGTCGAATGATGTAAGCAATGGGGACGAGCCACGTGCGGGACCATCCTCGGAAGTTACTACAAGAGAAAAGCCGAAAGGAAATCGGGTATGGAACTTTCAGAATAAGCTATTGCCTATTTATAAAGATAAAATAATGAGAATATATATAATTGTAATTTGTTTAGCAAAAGCGTGTTGTGGCAGAATCAGGAGGGTATGAAGAAATACCTGTGGAATTTCGCCCTACGAATTGGCTTGTTGAAGTTGAACCGAAAAGAACACCATATTTTCCTCAAATTGGGGATGAACTTGTATACTTATGGTAAGAAGAGACTCTTGGGAGTTGATAGTGTTTTATTCATGTGTTGAAGATAACTTTTGTTTTAATTTCAGGCAAGGTCATAAGTTATATATCGACACTGTGAAGGATCAAAAATTGTACCCTCTAACACCAAGGGACATGAAAAATTTGCCGTATGTACAGCACCAGCTTCCGGTATGTCCGTGAATATTACTGCAAGACCGTTTTTTGAAAGATTTGAACTAAAATCTTGAACTTTTTTTAGACTGAAGTATTTGGGCGACTGGTCAAGGTAGAATTTGAAATCGGGCCACCCCGAAGAGTAATTTTAAAATTGGAATTGACACGCGGTAAACGAAGTACTCTGCCGGGTTCTTTGACCATCAAATATCATGACGCTGAAAGCGTGCCAGACTTCTTGATCCTACGTCAAATATACGACAATTCCCTTCGAGTAAACTGGAATACTGGTGACCGGTAAGCTGTGGCCATTAAAATTGAATCGATTTCAGTTAATTGAAATGGATTAGCTAAATTCATCTTGGAACAACTGCAGGTTCCGTTCATTGATTGATACCTCTTGGTGGGTTGGAACTATAACCCAGGTCTCGCCGATTGATCGGAATTTCCCTGAATCCAAGTTTAATCGATATGTCATACAGTGGGAAGCGGAAACATCTGAAGATAGACTCAGTGCTTGGGATATGGAGGTTATTCCAATGGATTTCAGTACGTAACCTTTACACTTTTGAGGTTATAATCTCTCAATCATCCTAATTTTTATAATGTACTCCTTTGCAGTGATCCCACCGCCTGAAGAAATGGTAGATGGAATCCCGGCGACGTCAGAAGATCTTAAGACTGGATTATACGAGCCTCAATTGGAAGACTGGATTGATGGACATCAAGACGCAGAGTGTGCGAGAATGTCTAATTTGCTTGGATACGTCTTGCAGTTGCGAATTTCTGAGAGTTTCTCTACTCCTGTTGATCTGAACGTGTACCCGAATTACGCCATACAAATCGCTTATTTGATTGATCTGTCCATGATCAGGGCCAGACTGGACAATCTATTTTACCGAAGAAGTCGTGCCATTCGAACCGATATTGAGTACATCGCTATTAATGCGGAGGAGTTCAATGAGTCCAATAGTGTAATTGTGACACACGCAAAAGCTCTCAAGGATGTTTTAATGGACATTTTAAAGTAAGAGCAAATTGTCTGAATATTTTTGTTCGCGCGGGCGTCTTAACCCAACTAACGTTATAACCTTACATTACAGCAATGAAATTCGAGATGGAGAAGAAGTGCATGCTCGTGCGAAAAGGTATCAAGAAATTCACAAACAAGATGCCCAGACCCAGAAAAAGAAAAAAATGAAAGGGAAATCGGAACAAGATAGTGAAACTGAAGAAGAGGAGGACGAAATTAGTTTGCCTGATGAGCAAGAAGAACCGGCTCAGTCGTCACGATCTTTACGACATAGAGAACCTAAGAAAAGAAACGGGAACAGAAAATATGAGCCAACTGACGATAATCCCTACGTCTCTACAGACTGGTTGGAGAACTGCAAGTTACTTCTCGAGAATATGTGGAAGCACCGAGATTCAGAACCGTTCAGGAATCCTGTGAATGAAGTCGAGTATCCCGATTACCGCAGACATATTGAAAGGCCCATGGCTTTATCAAATGTTAAAGAAGAACTCCTCGCGCGCAATTACGGAACAATCGACCAGTTCAATGAGGATATGAAAATCATTTTTCAAAACTCTAAGCATTACAACAGCGACGCGAAATCACAAATACGGACCATGACTGCTCGCTTAAACGCTTATTACGATGGACAGTTCAAGTTGGTGATGGACCGGTACAAGATGGCGAAACGTCGTCAAAGCTCTCGTTCATCTAAGCATAAGAAAGTTGATAAGAAGAACGATGCAGTTCCTGGTTCCTCAAGGTCTTCCTATTCAACCCGGGCAAGTGGGCCTGCAAGCATTTCGAGACAAGCAATTGGTCCCAGTGCTGAAAATGGTACTCCTCGTAAATATCCTCAAAGAGCTGCTGCGCAGAACAACCCTTTCATAAGTACCAGATCTCAGTCTGGCGAAATGGTTTCACCGCAGACGAAAGAAACGTCAACACCTGCAAGTTTACCTCAAACGAGAACTCGACGTAGCGTAGGGTCTTCCAACGGAAGCAGTTCCGACCTGCCAGGGCCTAGCTCTTCAGCAACAAAAACACGCAGACGTGTTCGTTTTTCTTCCGGAGGAAGTTCTGCATCATCTGCAGCAGTGTCCATCAAGAATGGCGTATCGCCTGCCAGTTCATCTCGAAACAGTTTGATGACTTCTTCACCAGAAGAAAATGGTACCAACGGACGCTATTCTCTACGTAAAAAAGCGCCCGCTTTACGAGAGGAGTCTTCATCTCCTGATAGTCGCCGTCTCCCTAGATTGGCTAAGAAAAGAGCAATTATTGAATCCGATGGTGATGATTCAGATTTCGATATTGGAGCAGATCTTGAAGCGGAAAAAGAAAACAATCCACTGGAGGGGATAGACGAAGAACTCGAGCAAGAAGAAGACGAAGAAATGGAAGAGGACGAAGACGATGAGGATGATGATTCGGAATTTGAAGGAGAGGACGCAAAACCGGCCCCGAGACGATCATCAAGAGCTGCTACTAATAATAAGAAGATTGTTTCCGCTAAAGATGACGACGAAGATGACGAGGATGAGGAGTTTACAGTAAAAGGTAATGAACTAGTTGTGCCTAAATTTTCATTTGCATCAAAACAGCTGCTTATGTTCGAATTTGTGAATTTCAGTCTCTGGACGAGCAAGCGGGCAATCAGGGAGTGGAAGCAGGGCTACCCGAAATCGAGGAAAGAGAGATAAAAGTTATGTAATGGACTATTCGGACGATTCGGACTAGAATATTGATTGTAAGCTTACCAGATGTTCCTCTCCAGTTGTAATCTAACTTCAATATCTTAGCAGAGCGTCAATTTAATTTTATTTTGGGTTCCAGGTAAAATGCAGAAGCGGGACTGGTCTTTTCGGAAGCCTAAAATAAGAAAGAATAGGAGTCATAGTTTGTACATTCTGCTGAAGTCTGAACTTATGATCTTTGATGAACCAAGTCGAGCTCAAGTTAAGATAAAGGCTATGGAAGACTTTGAGCTGTCGTTTTAAGTATCTATAGTCTGAAATTTTTACGCATCTGTTATGACATTAGTGGTCAAAAATGTATCAAACTTTGTATTTGTCGTCTTGGTCGTCGATTGGTATTTCAAGATTTCCATGTAGCCTTGTTCCTATCTATTTTAAGTTTACATTTTGAAGTAGTGGAGAGATCTACGAATATTGTTTTTGTTGCTTCTTGTTTATCTGTAGATAGTTCGCACAGTTGGTGTGCGACATTCTGAACTATACGTGTTCATAAACTGACTGTATATTACAAGTATGGGTTAAGCGGACCTTGTCACAGGGCTTTTAAGGCTGATACTTTTTGTATGATTCAAGCATACAAAAATAAAAAATTTGTGTCGAATAACATTTCGAAATTGTTGATAGTCTTACTAGGTTCAGGGTTGATATTTCTGAGTTTAGCTCAACTCAGTATGTTAAATCTGTATATATTTGTTCCAGTTTTAGGCCTTTGCCTGTTGACCGAGATTTTTTATAAGCTTGTGTTAGATTTTGCTTTCTTGTCGTACACTTAATAAGCCTCAGAACAATATCGTCGTCTCCCCTGGAACGTTTTAAAGCCACTTAAAGTTGTGTCACGGCGTCATAAAAAGTAGCTAGACTGAAGGAATCGCACAAGGTACCTTGCGAGGCCATAAACTCCATTGTTCTTATATACCTGTTGAAAGAATACCTAAATCTGATTACTTTATTCCAGATCCATTCCACCACAGGTAGAAGGCCTTCGTATTTAGGTCAATTGGTCCAAGATTCCAGTTGCATAATAAAAAGCTAGGTCTCAGGCGGTAATGACTTAACTACCTGTAATATAGCTGTCCGTTCTCAAAAGCTTTGAAGAATTTAAAACAGAAACAAACTTTTGTTTTCTAATAGTATATCAGTGAATGAGAAATAATCGTAATATATTTACTACTTGTTTTGACAGAATGTCAGGTGATAATTGGAAAAGACTCCCCAATTCCAGCTTTCTCTTTTACAGCGGATTGTCAGTCGTTTCGTTTGAAGAGATTGGGATTCGAATTCGATTCTCCATTTCAGCTGTTTTCCTCCACACTCTTTTCTATTAGACGTTTTCGCTATTTCGCCAATTTCAAATCAACCTCAGCTTCCTTTTACTCATTTTGAATTAATACCACGAGGAAATTTGCCAATCATCGACATCGACAGGTGCCTCAAGGGCCTTCTTAACCGTTGATTTATGACCTTGTCTGTTCCGAAACCAACTGGTTCTTCAGATTGGCCAACAACTGTTAACAACTCGTATAGAAATTAGATTGCTAAATTACATTCAGTCAGTCAGTCATCGTCCAACGCATTAACTTCTATTAATACCAACCGTTTATGGCATTTCCTCGAAGGCGTTATATGAGGCGATAGGTCGTGATGTCATCACCGAATGTAGATCATAGTCGGAAACCACATTGACACCAACATCGTTTGACAGCGTTTCCGACCGTTGAGATCGCTGTGGGGCCGCAACATCAAAGTTGACAGAAACGAAGCTCAACGGCAGAGGCTTTTGCGAATGCTGGAGAATATACTGTATATACGCTGCTGGAGGCCGCTACATGGAAGTTGACCGGAACTGATCCAAAGGCGAACGTAGCGTAAAACTGCTATAGTATCAGTAGCGCTCGATGTTGTTGCAACGAGAGGAGGAATCGAAAAGAGAGAAGGGAGCAGCAACGAGAGTAGCGAAAGAGCCATCAACGATAATAATAAAACGCAATGTTATTCAAAGGCGAAAGTTTTGGAGAAGAGCAAAGAGCCAAGAGTTTTGTTGCTTTGAAAAAGGCCAAAAGGCTAGGACAACTCCGCTGTGTTTTGCTCTCGCTGTTTTCATATGGAATCAACATTGGAGTCGTTCAGTCCGCTCCTTACTCTCTGCCATGGACAACAAAACAAAAGCGGCTTGCAGTGTAACTCAACTAAACAACAACAACAAGTCATTTTATTATTGCGTAATCGTTGCAAAGTTTTAATTGCAAATATTGTGATTGTTGATAGTTTAATTTGAAGTGGTTTGAAGACAAAAAGGTGACAGAGGAAGAATTGACAGGTGGCAAAATTTTGTGGAGAAGTTGATGAAAGTTGAAGGAAGAAAATATTGAGAAAAAATTCGTTTGTTTACAAAGTTTTCTAAAAAGTTTCAGAAGTTTGTGTGTTACTTGATTAAATGTGATAAGTTTTTGGAAACTGATGATTTTACCGGTGTTTTGAAAGGTGTGGATTGATTTGAAGGTGCATCAATGAAAATTCTGGTGAGTTTGGATTACAGTTTGAATTTGGAAACGACAGAGGTTCAGGTTGTTAGTTTCGGAAAAAAGTTTCAAATTCAAAGAGTTTTGGAAGATGGAGTTCTTGTAGTTCTTGAAGGATTACTAAAATTGTTGGATTAAGTTTTCTCTGTTAATTGTGTCTTTGATTTTCTTTCATCATGTATTGAGGATGGACGTCAGTTTTGTGAAAACGAAAAGCTGAGAGCGCTTAAAGAATCATTACGGAATGGCGAGCTTTAATGATCACGTTTCTGAGAAGGAATCGCGATGGCTCATGTCGATATCGATATTTATCAGCAATCGTTGGTGAGCAATGGGTTTCTGCTGCACTTGACCGACCTGGTACTTGTTATAGAAGTTGGCATTGATTTCAATCAGTTTGGGAAGAAAGAAGTTTGAATCTTTGAATAACGCACTTGATTTCTAAAGAGAAAGAAGAGGATGAATCATGGTCAGTTAGTCGGAATCGGAAGATTGTCAGTTTGACAAGCGGAGATTTACTCGAGGTTCGTGATTCACGTCCAATGTCTTGATTAGAAGAACACCTGAACAAGATCAGCTAATCATCATTCATGATGCTCCAACGGATGGATTGGTGCTTGCTGCAAGATTCTCTCCTCGGCTCTCGTGTTCTCGGATATCAGAATATCAGGTTGGATATTCGTGCCAATCCACGATCAGGCGACAACACTGGGCTATCTGTCATATCTGTCTGTCAGATGAATCGCTGTGCAAATATTAACAAAGTTCTTGGGTGGGATTTGTGCTTTTGGTGGTTTTAGTGTTTCCGGTTCAAAGGAACTTTGCCTTGTTAGTTACAGGCCGTTTGAAGTTGTAGGCCGCAGCTTATGGACTTGGAAAAGCGTTTTGGCGTGGCCCCTTAGCATGTTGTAAAAGGGAGGAAAAGGATTGCCAATGAATGTATTTGATTTATGAACAATGTGAATGCGTCAGTCAGTTAGGTAATGTAACCACACAACAACGTGTCGACTCAACTACAAAACATGCGAAATTATATGGTTCGTCCGGCAAGACAAGAAGACCTTAGTCAGTTTGGAGGTTGCTAAAAGGCAAAGAGCCTAACAAACGCTGCGCTGATAAGTGATCTTATATACGTGAGAGTCGTCGTATGAGTCAAAAGCGTTTGAAACGTGGGAGAAATTGCACAAACAGTCTCTCATCGCAAAACTGGCAAAACAAGAGCATTAAAATGCACGTTAACAAAGTTGCCTTGCTCCAAGGCAAGAATTGGCGAATGTCTGTCTGCCGACCGGATCTCTCGCAACAATGTTTATGTAAGCAAAAGCGTCCTGTAAGCGCTGCGCTGACTGCTGCAACTCGCTAATTTATCGTTCAAGGAAGATGCTGACTAACTGACTGAGAGGACGATCTGCAATCTTTTTAATGAGAATTATGTACTTGTGCTTTAGCAACTTTTGTTATATCAAAGCCACAAGAAGGTTGATTGGAGCAAATGCATTAAGCGTTCGTGCTTCTACCGGCTTGAAGTCCTTTTAGAAGTTGAAGTGGAAAGTGGTTTAGTGCAGCAGAAGGGCGAAGTCTTGTAAAAGGGTTCTTGACTTTTGTCGACTATTTTTACTTTGCGGCCGCTGTTGAGGTATACAGCAGCGCCCAATACATAGTAGAAGTCGTTGCGCAACAAGTCGCGCAGCGCACGTTTGTTGAGCAGCTTGTTTTGTTGCAAACATGTGATCAAAAGGGGAATAAGATGGATGAAGGTGAGTGACTGCCCGAGTTATTTTTAGATGGCGACTGACTGAATCATGTCGTGATATCAGAATCAGAAAATGCCTCACTTGACCAACAACTGCAGCTAGCTGACCACAGCGGCCAGGATATTTTTAATGGCGAATACTGGACCAAGACTCCTCTTCTGTAGGCCAGAACTGGACGTGTGTAGGTTGATGACGATTTGTGCCTTAAAAGGCTAGAGATATCCAAAGGGAAGCATGGAGAAATGTTGAGGCTTTGGTGACATTTGGTGATGGCAGCGTCGCAAATATGACGCCTACGAACACAAAGCGTCAAGTCAAGTTTGTAAGGTCCAAGCACAGATGATGATGACCGAAGGCACAAAAATAGCCGCGCATCTTCTGAAAGAGCGCTTGACCAAATTAGGCGCTTCTGAAGAACTATCAAGAAGAAGCGCAGTGGCTTAATTTAATTCAGTTGTTTGCACAACAGCGGTAAATGAATTCTTCGTTAAGATCACTGACGAATCTAGTAACTGATTCTGAGAACTGAAAGAAAACAAGTACAGTTCTTCAGCTTGGGGTTTGCAATGTCATCAAGTTAAGTGTTGGCGAAACATCGTTTGTGAACTATTGAGCCAGTTGCAAAGTACAAGAAATGACAATTAAAAGACTTGGTTCGGTTGGCTTAAGAAATCTCGAAGAACTGGATCATCTTGTTAGAACTTGCAGCATGAGTGGCTGGCGCTTACTTGGAGTGTCCAAAGTCTATAATGGATCCGCTTTAACGGTAGGTAATGGGCTCGAGTCAAGTGCTGAAACGACCGGATCCACAATCAAAGTACAAAGTAAGTACTTTTGCAAAAGCAGTTGCGAAATTGTTAATGGCGTTTGAAATCAAGGTTAATACTGGATTGAGACAAAGCGAGTTTGACAGGTGTCTGGTTAATGAGCTGATGACAGGTGTGTGATGACATAAGAATGGTTTCAGATAGGACACTTCGGACATTGATCAAGAGGACCGGATTTTTTGGGAATCCGCACAGAGCCGATAACGACCTGGTTGGCGGCAGGTATTTTGGACAAGATTTTCAGGATTGAGTAACTTGAACCTGTGGAAAGGTGTTGTTATTTTGCAATGGTCGTTACGGCTGGTTGGGTTGATGACGGAAGGAGGAAAAGAGCTGCTATTGTGACTATAGTACATTAAGGTTTGCATTGAGGTTGCGGCACTTCATTTCCGTTCTAGACTGCAAGGTGTCAACAAGAAAAATTTGGCGTAGGCTCACTAGTTATTAGGTGGCTTTGGAATATGCCTTCGAAGGTTGTGTTGGTAGGCATTTTTAGAGTTAATTGGACTGAATTGTACTTTGTAATTGTAGCTAATGAGTGAATTTGTTTTGTTCTTGTTGCAGGAAAAGGACGACTTTGAAATGGAAGACGACGCTTCTTCGTACATGGTTAGTACGGGACCACCGGCCTCTCAATCAGTGATAGACAATCTGAAGCGATTGTTGACACAACGACAACATTCCCGTGAAAGTGATGCAGAGGTGAGAAGTCTTGATTTTTGTGGTGAAAGCGTTGTTAGTTGACGAATCTGATTTCGAGCGAGCAGGCAAGTTGGAGTAGCCCAAGTGAGCTATTTGTAGCTGGACTATTTATGGCGGGCTTGAAGGTGAAATTGGTGGGGAGTTGAAGTTGCGGGCTGTAATTATTTTTGGTGCTGTTTGAGGTTGGGAGAATGTGGAAGAAAGAAAGCGGGTTCTGGTGCTGGTTGGGTGGATTCGTGATTAAAAATATAATTTTTTGGTGGCAGCCTATTCATAGATTTTTGGGGATGTT
>JAQGBJ010002641.1:0-15571 GCA_034698345.1 Sphaeridia pumilis
CGTTTCAAGGAGAGTTTCTATATTTTTCTAGAGGAGAGATAAATTCATTTAGATTCCGAAGGAAAGGGTTCCGGGTTTGCAGAAATCTAAAAGGTGGAACGAGACCGGGAGCGGAGCTTTGGTGGGTTCAAGCAAAAAGAGGAACAAACAAGGCCAATTGTAGGAAACGACAAAGAAAAACAAGAATCTAAAAGTACTATATAGAAGAATCTTGGGAGACATGGCGAATAATAAACGTTTAGTGTCTTCTAGGAAACGGTATAGATAGAATTGTAGAAGAGGAGGGAAATAAGAATGTAAAGGCGGTTAAATGGTATAAGGATAAGAGAAGAAGGAATCAAAAGGTTGTTTTTAAAGTACCAAAGCAATTTATACTAACTTTGAATTTTTTTAGAGGACGAGTATTGCCTAGCATGTGATTTGAGTGTGTTTGTTTTTAGTGGTGGAGCGGAAAATGTTTTTTTGGCTGTGTTTCTTGTATTTTCTTACCTGATTATTTTGATTTGCGTTTTGATTCTGTGTCTCAGTTTTTTTAGGAGAGGAGGCCAAATTGCCAGATTTGAAATGATAAGTTGAGGAGAGTGAAATTAGCTACCTCACAGAGTATTGTTGAGGCCGTTAATTTTTAGTTTTGGGAATGGTTGGTAAATTTTGCAAGATTCTGGTGCCGCTTCGCAGAAAAGAGAGAAATAAGCTTGGTTGTTGAAGATACACTGGCGTCGAATAATAATTTTTTTTTTCGCCTTCGCCTTCAACCCAAAGCGTCAGAAGGCGGAAAGCCCAGTGGTATCATTTAGGCTTAATTTTACAATTATTCTTATAAGTTCAATTTCTTCAAGTGTAACATTTTGACTTTCAAATATGTACAGATTCAGCTTGTTTAATTTTCATCGATCGATTCAGCAGCTTCTGTTGTTACTTGTTTTTCTAAAATTCAAAATGTAAGCGTGCTTAAGCGTCGTTTTTGCTATTTTAAACCCTGCGAAGTTCAACTCCAAGTCTCCAAGACGCTTTCCTCAGCCCTTTCAAATTTGCTGTGCTTTTCAGTAGGACTAGCTGAGAAATTTAGCATGTTAGAATACGCTCATGTGTGTTTTCTAATGTGTACAAAATGGCAAAGGTCATATGATCTTCTCTAGGACAATTTTCTCCGTAATTATCCCTTTCAATTTCGCGCTCAAATACCCGGGGTAATAATGGCTCGTTTATTCCCGTTGTTACGTCTCCTATTATTGCCCTCTATTCTTCTCTCTCTCTCTTTCAGTCTTTAAAAAGAGCATGGAATAGATTTTTCGGAATTAAAATTTTTCAAATATTTTACATTTTACAGCACCAGCGTAAGTAAAAATTTGCACAGAAAAATTCAAAAACGGTTAGCGCCACTTTTAAACTTGAATCAGGCTTTCTTAAACCTAGATTTTTTGCAAGTCTTAATGAAAACAGACGACGGATCTGAGTCCTGCACTGCAATATTTGGGTTTTTTTTCAAACGGCACTTTAATACTGCATAATTTAAATCATCCTTACTCTCTAAAACCTAGGCGAAATCCAGCATCAGCCTTATGTGCTGATATCTTCCTGTCTTGTTTCATAGGCTTCACTTTTCTCACCTGTAATTAAGACTTGTAAGCTAACTTTGTTATTAGTGAACCAAACCATTGGCATTGGGTATAATCCCCACTCCGCTCGTACTATTTTATAATTTTATAATTGACCAAGCACGCTTTCAGGAGAAGGAACTCAGGCCGCGGTTTGGATTAACAATTCTGCCACTACTAACCTCCATCCAGCAAAATCCTGCTCATTATTTCCAAGCCCATTTTAATTACCTGCCTGCTGCGAAGCCCGCCATTAGGTATAACACCTGCAACTTCTTATTTCCACGAGATTTGTCTGAAGTATACACATATATAGAAGAAGCTCAATATTTTGAGGTCAGGAGCTCGCGCCTATGCTTTATTTAAACCTCCGCCGGTTATAAGTTACATAGCCCAGGTTTTGAGTTATGACGTAATTATAAACACTTTCCTTTTCTCATTAACACCTATGGCTTCACAAAATCTCAACGCTTGGCTGACAAGTTAATTTGCACCTGGAAATGAATGAGCGGAAAATGTAGATTACCAAAAGCCGCCGCTTCCCTTGCCTATATATATACATTTACATTCACAAATTCAGCTTTTATTATAAGCCTGCTCAAGTTTCTCGAAAAGCTTACTGTTGTAGTAGCTATAGCTTGGTGTAACTCCTTTGTTCCAAAGCTACCAAAAGCTTTGGTGAGTTTGTCGAGCAATTGTTTATGGTTTACAATGTAAAGCCGGGATTTATTACCGGATTTTTGGATGACCGACTTTTTCACCTGGTTTAATTCCTTATAGTAATTCTGCTGTGCAAGGCGCATGGAGCAAAATAAAATTTACTATGTATTCAGTCGTGGCGGGCCTTGCAAATTTATATATTTACAAGAACTGTGTCCCCAAGAACAATAAGCTTTTTGTTTTCTCTTGTAATCCGATAAAGGTAAAGGTATAATAGCAAAGGGTTGATACACTGTCGTATATTTTATATATAGTAAGATTGCAGTTTCTTAGAGGACAAAGCCACGTGGTCTTGTTCTTTGGCGGTTGCAGCATTGTGTAGAAGGTAATGCGGAAAGATGGCTTCGGTCCATTGTTTTTTATATGAAAAGCTGGTTATATACACATATATATAATATAAAAAAGTTAAAAGTTGGCGAAAAATAGTCTCTGAAGCCGTCTAAAAAATTTCGAACGAGCCATGCAAAATTCAAAAAACCTTAACAGTGAGATCCGAATAATTATACACCATTCTTTCACTTGAAACCTCAAGCAACAGACTTTTGAACTAGAAATCTAACGTGCTAAACGGCATGCGAATTTCAAACGGCACTTGCGTTCAGCATAATTAAATTGTACATTAGTTTTTATGCAACACATGCTTGCATCTTTGTATTATACTCAAAATTAATTTTTGGCGCCATTTTTCGGCACCAACAAGCTGTCTCCTCCAAAGGTGTGTTTATTTGCGGAATTTTAATTTTCATCAATCCCGGCAAAACGGTTAAAGTCTTGCTTCGATTTTCAACTGTTACGAAGAAAATAATATTGATTTTTTCAAAAAATAATTATTCTGTAATTAAGCGCCGTTTTGTACACAAATTTACTGGGATGAAACGTACGCAAGATAACCTGGCAGTTTTTTCGGAGTTCTCGTTTCTTGTGCGGTTCAAAACAAGTAAACCGGACCACTACGCACCCCCTCCCCCTTTCCCCGCTTTCAAATTCCCCCCACCCACTCCGAAGCTACAGCTAAACAATTGATAACCCGCATTCGGACGTGTCCAGCGTACGTAATGAACCCCCGCATGGTCCCGCCACCCCCTCGTCCCCACCCACTCGCCACCTCCCCCGCCCCCATCATCTCTTTCTCCACCATCTAAACGCATTACGCTTCTCGCTCTTCGGGACACTGCATCGATGCCGTCGTCGTCTATTTGACATAGAATCGCAGTTAGGCGCTAAACGATCTCTTGTTACTTATTCTGTCCATGGCTCCCGGTAAATCTCTATGTGTATGTGTGTGTGTCCCTCTCTCTCTTTCACTGGTTTCAAAGCAGCCTGAACGCTGCTTTCGCACCAGCTAAGCCTTTATCGATACCCGGGTTTTTACCACATTACCCGGCTTTACACTTTGCTTGTTATCAAAGGACGCTTTGACGTACCTTTATTCCTCCCGCTTCCAACACCATGTTAAGTATGCCTGAAACGTTTTGTTGCGGTAAACCGTTCGCTACTACTAGCGTCCCGAAAGCGATCGTTGCTAGAAAACGTAGAAGCGTTGTTGTCATTCCCGCGCCGTCCTCCAGCCTCAGTACACCAGAACAAACGATCTGTGTTTTTGTAATATGATTTGCAATAGGCGGGTAAAGCCAAAATGGCGCTGTTGATACTAGGACGCTGCGCTGCGCTCCTGACGACGCTTTGAACATGAGAATAAAAGCGATATGCGTTACTCTTACTTTTGGCAAAGAGGCAATGCATAGCCGTGCCTATACATTGCGAATTATTTCGCTGAAATTTAAAAAGAGTGCTAGTGAGCCGAGAACCGAAAGAGGGTCATTTTGAAAAGTGTCTTCTTCCGGCGTCTGCGGTTCCTTGTTATTATTCATTGCTCTGTTTCTTGAATCTTTGAGGTAATTTACAAGTTGTATTTCTGCAAGAGGAAAATATGGTGGAAACGCGGGTAGAAATTATATATAGCCACAGGAGACTAGGAAATTATACCAGCTCAATTTCGCCACCTCCGGTCTTTTTGTCCGTATAGCTTTTACGTATTTTGCAACATGAGAGCATGCTTGAGGAGGAGGAAGCGCGCGAATTTTGAAACATGCTCCAGCTTTTACAAGGCGGGAAGTTTAATTCGTTGGCGCAACGTTCTAGGAGGAGGATGCATGCAAGAGCCATAAAAATGATACGAATTTATTATACTCTATGGCTCTTGAGGCTGAGTGTTTGGGCTGTGGGCCTGGCCCTACATTGGGCTTTACGGGCATTTTTCACCGTATGTGTCCTAATTTTACTCCCGGACGCCTCGGTACTCGGAGTACTTGAACCGATTTCAAGCCTTGTTATACCTCTCCGTTACTGTGTCACAGAGAAATTGCTGCTACCCCAGCCCAGCTCTCGCATAATTGCCCCGACAAGTATGAATATATGGAGCTCGCAGAATTGCTTTGTAATTTATGAGGCTCGAGTGAGCCGAAACGCGAGTTTTCGGGCGACTAGAAATAAAAACCCTATACGCTTTTAAATCAAGAGTCACTACTTGGCATGGTACGTACTAGACCTGGAAATTTAGCTATGGGTTTACGAAACATACACGACGTTACGTGAGAAGAAAAAACCCGGGAGTCATAATACCCGGGAAACAATATTGAAACAAGAGTAAAACAATAGCAACCAAAAATACGCACACACATACACGTGTCGTGTGATCTTGTATTCATAACAAAAACACACACATGAGGCAAAAAAAACGTACAACTTTTATGATTAAGCGATATCAAAAAGTCGAGAGAAAAAGTGGGAGAAAGAAAGCAATTCTTTTAATACTTGTTCTCATACAGCTTTATTTTTTCTGCCGAGTGTTTATTCGTATGTTTTACCTTTGTTTTTGTACAGGGGGGAAATATTTTTGCCTCGTGGCTTTTTGCTGTGCGATTCTTTTTTTTTGTATGGAGGTCAGTAGTAGTGGGGTCAGGAAGTAAGAAAGAGACACGTGTCTGGCAGGTGAATGGCAGGCGGGGGAGGGCGGGGGGAGGAAATATGAAGGTCCGTTAAAGAAACATGGTTTATGTGTTGTTTAATTGTCAGTCAAAAAAATATCTCTCGCGAAAACGCTGACGCTTCTCAAGTGGTCAACTTTGAGCGCTGCTGCCAACGCTTCTGTGAAATTGACCATTCAAAACACATCCGATTCCATCAAAGGTCTGAATTTTTTTCTTTCAAAGAAAGTACCTTTGACACGAGCAGATCAATTCGCCAATCTAGCGACTTCCGTCCAAGTCGGAAAAAACCCGGGAGTTTTGTTGTATACCGGGAAAAAATCCCCGACTCAGAAAAAAAATCGCTCTGGTCATGCCAAACACGTGAAACATGCCAAGGTGAAAGTATTTTATTGTACTGTGGAAGTCGCTGGTCGGCTCACTAGTTTCGCACCTATTCATTACTCGGAGTATTGGGGAATTTGGGCAGGAGGAATCAATGGGATTTTTGTTAGGTGATTTTTCGATTCACTCAGAAGGAGCGATGGATCGACGACGGCTCGTAACGTTAACGATAGTGGATTGCGTTTCGTTGTAGAACGTAATAATGGTGGAAATAATGTGCGTGATAATAAATGAGCCGAGAAAAGAACACCCATCCGGTTAAGCGGAACGGCAATTCCAAGGCTTGTTGTGTAGCTGAAATTGCCAAGACTTATTTACTTCATCCGGGAGTCAGAGGTGAAGGTGAACACGTGGAGCGGGAATTTCGGATTAATTCAGAAACAAGGTGTGTGTATGGAAATTCTAGCACGAAACCGAATCGAACGGGTATGATACGTCATTGGAGAGTGATTTGTGAAATGGAAATTGTGTCAGACTTTGGTGCCGTTTGTACTAATTTTGTGTTTTTACGAGCTTCAACTTCAGTTCGACTGCATGCGTATGAGAATTTTCTTTTAAAATTCAACTGGTCATTAGTGTCAAAAACAGAGAAGAAACTCAGATGATAAGGCGAGAGAAATGACGCGCGCTGATGTTGTAATTCGATGATCAAGACGCGCGAAAAATAGCGTCGATGCTGTAGAAGCGCTTTCTTATATATTTACGGCTCAAATGCTACGCTTCTTGTAACGAGATGGACGCTGATGGACTTTCTTTTTCTTCTTCCTTGCAGTTCGACCATTAGAAGCCACAATTCTGGGCAGTAATCAACCGGTATCAGCTCTCAAAGAAATTGAGATCGTTTGTCAATCTGTCGGATCCAGGCCGCCCGCTGAAATCCGATGGTACAAAGATGGACAGCTTCTCAAAGCGGAGTCGAATGAGGTGAGGAAACAGTGGAAACTTTGCTGAAAGTATCGAAAATTTTATTGGAATTTTGATGGTCTCAACATTATTTTTCAACAATTTAAAATTTTGTAGCGGTTGAATGCCGTTTTGGAAAAAAGTATTTTTTTGTGATTTTGAAATGTTGAATTTTCAGAGCTCCGCCAATGGAAACGTAACAACTTCGGCGCTTCGATTCGTCCCGCGCGTCAGCGACCACACCAAGACGCTCGTTTGCCGCGCGGAGAATGCGCGCATCCCTGGAAGCGCTGTCGAGGATTCGTGGAAATTAGCAGTTTTTTGTAAGAAAATATAGACTTCTTTGCATCTAAACTCGAGAGATACGTACAGTAATTTTGGTAGTCAACGGCATTCAAGTCTTGCAAAATTCCCTGAATTCAGCGCCCCCTATCGGCATCACTCCTTCAGCAGCAGCCAATATTTCCTTACGAAGCAATCATTTTGACAACTTGAAACCCTTGTGATAATCCGAGCGTTTCCACGCTGACGAAATCCGTCCGAAAGACCTTTCATATAAATCGCATCGCCCTCCCTTTTTTGTAATAACTTTCCTGGAACCACAAGTTGAGCCGTAGCCCAAACAACTACATCGACAAGCTCCGCCACCAACCTCAACTTTTGGCTTTATGCTCCGTCAGGAGTCAGAGCGAAGCTCTTCTTTTGCCCATACAACTTGAAGCTTTGGCGGTATTATTTTTTCACCGAAATATGATTTTCCGCAACATAAATCAGAACACACAAACCCGAGGTTTATTTGTTTCTCTCGGCGAAAAAAGACTGTGTCACGTCCTCTCGCTCCTTTCCAAATACATATACACAACTTTTGCTATAGCTCAATCCTAAAGCTTTCCCCGTCTTCTTCTCATCACTTTCCTCACGTATAAAACTCCCGCTGTTTTCTTCACGGTCCGAAACGGGAGTCTAGGCCATTCTTCATAGCTTTTCTTCTTCTTCTTCTCAATTCTCAACAGTATTACATACAGCCTCCGGCTTTCCAATCATAAAAAAGGCCGGGTTCATCCATTGCCCTTTTTCCTACACGTCGCAATAATAATAGGACACCGAAGCCTTATTTCTTCTTCGCCAACGCCGACGGGATACTTTCCGAAATTGCATTCTGAACTCCCACCCCCCGCCGTTTTGCACTTGCACAATTTCCGTAGTTTAGTGTCCCACCAGAGGGCGTGCAAATTTGGTAGACTTTTTCGGAACCGATTTCGAGGTACTCCGCGCCCTTCGACGCATCGATGACATCGGTCACGTCGATCGTCATTTTCGATCAGCTCAGGTCCCACCTGACGCATTTTATCTCAACTCTTCGATCGATGCGTAAGCATCGATGGCCGATAACGTCGTGGTTTCCTGATCCGAAAATAATCGCCCATCGGGTTTCCTTTGTGACACTTTTTCCTTTTGAATTTCCCGCCAACTTTACATCCTTATCGAAGTTAGCTTTGACCCCTTCTTAGCTAGTAAGCTAGTATTTCTTCGTTTCGAAAACTGTTTATACAGGGTGTGCAATTCAGTCCGAGGATTTTCCAGTTCCATTGCGAAGTCCAAGAGACTTCAAGCTCCAAATGCACTATGTATGTATGTATGTGTTTCTTGATTGATCACGTCGTTCCCGCCTCTCCTCGTACCATCGAAATGGCTTCTTCCAACAGCGTCAAGTCAAGGCCGCATTCAGCCTTCAACCACCGCAAAATATCCCAAATTTGCAAGCCCGGCGTTTTATTGCAAACATAAATCTCCAGGCTGTAAATCAGGGCAACCAATCCCACTTTGCTTGCTTGCTATAGCTGAAAAAAAATTCTGTCTTGGACATGCCTTGTCCCAAATACGTTTATGTAATATAATCTTTTATAACGATTTCGCTTTGTTTTTTACAGTCGTGCCAATTTTGAGCCTCGCGCTCGGATCCAACCTCGACCCGGAGAATATTCGCGAAGGTGGCGACGTCTACCTGGAGTGCAAAATCCATGCGAATCCTTGGGTCTACAAAGTCCTATGGCTTCATAACGTAAGTCATATTTTTCAACGAACAAATCGTTCCGGATGAACTGATTCATAATATTCTAAATTAGTGATATTTATCAAACGGCATCAAACTCTTGCATAATTCTTGATTTAACCTAATTGTCTTATTCAGCCACCAGGGCGCTTCAAAACCCTTATGTAAACAACCAAAATGTTTTTCCCGCCAACCGCACCTTTCGAGTGGCGCTGGTGGCGCTGCAAGCGCCACCACTCAATAGTGCCCTTAACGCCAAGCGCGTTTATTGCCATCGTCACCAAAGAGAAACTTTGTGTACTCAGCTCAGCTCAGCAGCTCTGCCCTTGGCCCTTGGTTCAGTATCTAAACAAACATTAAAAGAATAGCGTGTCGATCACGCTTTATATCCCTCTTTCTACCAGCTTTTCTCAAGCTTTTCGACATTATGACTTCCCGCCCAAGAATATAAACTGGAGCGCTTCTTTTGTGTCTTGAAAAGGCGCAAATCCTGTACTTTTACTTTTTCTCTTCAAAACTGTTGAGCTTCCGCAAAATGGCAAAAGTCACTAAAACTCTTCCTAAAAAACCGCAACGAAGCTCCTTCTCACTTTCTCTACAACTCTCCAAACTATACACACTACTTTTGCTGGGGCAATAACACTAAGAAACTACGGTTATTGAAAGTTTCCATTTTCAAAAGTTTCAAAAGGTTCTTCGCACTTTATATAATACGGACAGTTCTTCGTCGCTCAAGTAACTAAGTCGACTTAAAAAACAGAAAAACTCTGCCTGATAACACATGACATGAGAGTATAGTATAGAAGCTATCTGAAACAAGGTTTCTTTTCGGGTATTATGCGGCTATTTGGTACTAGTTTATTGGCAAACTTTTGAGCTTTTGTGGCAAACCTCAACTACTGGCACGTGCAACACTATATGACTTTACTGGAGCCTTGCGAAAATTTTCGCCAGAGGTTTCAAAAAATTGCTTCGTGCGGAGCACGAAATGAAGTAAAACTTGGACCGGAAGGACGTAGCATGACTGGGCTTACAAAAACAGGCTGTTTCAACAGAAGCAAAAAGTGCTTTCACCGCAATGTGGGCACTAGAAGTCCGTCCTGCAACAAACAGGACCGCCACAGACTCTACTTCTAAAAGTATTGTCCAAAGTGCTAAAGTGGGAGTAACTTCCGGTGCTACTTGAAAGTGTGCTGAAGCATTCGGCCGTGAGTGTATCGTATACAGACAGTCTTTTCCGGTTCGAGTAAATGGAACTTGAAATATATAGAGAAGGCGACGGCGGCAGATGGAAACTGTCTAGGAGAAATTCGGTGGAGAAAAATACCCGCGAAATGTGTCACTGTCCAAGAGGTTTAGACTGAAAGGTGAAATCCGCCAGATGGCGCATGGCGTGATGAGTGAGTGGAGCAGCTGAGCTTTCAAAGGGTTGAGGGAAATTGAAGAGAGATGCGCTCAAGTGCAGCAGGAGCGCGCGTCAAATAGCATTAGAGATGAGAAAGTGGAGAAAGCGAGATGGCGCTCCGCGCCATCTCGCGGCGGCGGAGTGCGGAAGCAGAGTATACTAACAAAGATTTGCTTTCTCTATTCCAGGGAGCTGTGGTTCAACACAACGCATCTGCGGGAATCATCATGTCCAATCAGTCGCTGGTCCTCCAAAGGGTCAAAAGGTCATCGGCGGGAAGTTACGTTTGTACTGCGACCAACATCGAGGGCGAGGGGAGGTCGAATCCTGTGGAGCTTAGTGTGATGTGTAAGTAGCGCTCTTTTTAAAATTCCCGCCACGAGATTTTGAATTCTCGGAAACTAGTAATCTACGCACCGCCCACACCTTGGAAGACTCAAGTTTTTGGCGCCGTCAGCCGAGTTGCAACCAAGTTGATGAATTGGGGTCAAGGGGATGATTTGGGGTGGGGGAAGGCGGGGTTGTGAAAAGTTGCTTGCTCCAGGACTATTCGTTGACTGCGACTCAAGTTTTCTGTATCTTTTCATACGTAGTTGTATCTTGTTCTTGTTCCTTTTGAATTCTCCAGAGACTTGGTGGGTCGCTGGGCGGGCGAAGCTTCAAGTTATGTCTGCGCGCTTTTATCTTGTAAAATTGTATCGGAGCGAAAAGCTGGGCAAGTATAGCAACTAAAGCAAGTAATTTCAAGGCAGAGAAGAAATAAATGGCCGTGTGTGAACTGGCTCTCTTGGAAACGGCTTGCCACACGTTCCTTCAGTCCGTGTGAACTTGGAGAGCTTTTGCCTTGTACTACAACAAAAGTGATACAAAACTTGTAAACTTTCCAACGCGCTTCACTGGGCATTTCCAAAAAGGTCGGAGGAAATCTCGTGAGTTGCCCGAAACATTTCCAAAGGTTCCCAAAGGTTTCCAAAGGTGAAACAGTTATTTGCGGTCGGAAAGTTTGGCTAGTCCGTTTTCGTCCAAAGGGGGGAGTCTTCTCTACTTCTTGCTCCTGCTGATTAAAGAGAATATACACAGATGAAAGATAACGACGACTTATATGGACGAAATTTGATTGTATTTTAGACAAACCAGTTTGTCGAACTGAACAACGCAAAGTCTATGGCGTTGCCAAGGGAGAACAGGTGGAAATCGACTGTAAAGTGGACTCGAATCCAGGCGCTGAGACGTTCAAGTGGAGCTTAAACAATTCTGCGGAGGCCATGGACATTCCTCATCAGGTGAGCTTGGAATCCAAAGGTTCCCACATTCCGCATGTACTTCAGAACTTTCAAGAGTATAAATGTATATCGAATTTCTCAAAGATGAAGAACGTCAAGATGTCCACTTCGAGCGTGTTGACTTTCACTCCAGCGACGGAACTCGACTATGGAAACGTCCTCTGTTGGGCCACCAACATGATTGGGCAGCAGGCTGAGCCTTGTGTCTTCCTCGTCATGCCCGCAGGTACGTTGGTCCATAAAGAAAAAAAACGTGGATTAGAACGTTTCAAATCAGATTTTAAAATGTATAGGTAAACCCGACGCACCCATCAACTGCTCGGTCCAAAACGTCACTTCCGAGTCTCTTGAAGTCATCTGCGACGAAGGTTTCAACGGCGGCCTCGAACAAACCTTCCACGCTGAAGTGTACGACACCGAAACTAGGTTCTCCGTCGCCAATCTCACTTCGCCAATTCCCTTCTTCTTGCTCATGGACCTCAAGTCTGGGCAGAGCCTACGGATATTCGTCTATTCCATGAACCGCAAGGGACCTTCAGACAAGTACATTTTGCTTGCTCAGACTGTCAAGAACGCTGAGCCCATAACTGGTACGTATAATGGTATCGAATTGGCTTCTTTTTTGGGCTTCTTCCCAGCTCTAGAGACAAGCGAATATCTGTTGTTAATTATCAGCAGCTGTAGCCGCCTCAGGCCACTGGGCGGAAGATACAAAAAGTTGCTAGAAACTAGTAGCAGGGCCTTAGAGATCAACTGCAGGAGACGAGACTGCGGCAAGAGTAGATCAGAAGATAGCCAACAAAACTAGGCTATCAACTTTTGTTTATAACGTGTCAGCCCAAGAAACTGCCGCGAGCCACTCGCTTGTGTTTTATGTGGCTCCAGGGACCTCAGACGTGTTTGATTTACTAGTGGTTTAGACCAAGACTTTTGGTCCGTGTCCTTCTTACACACGTGGCTTCAAAAAACACTCCATCGAGGGTCACATAGGTCGACCCTTCAAAGTGATAAATTGACCCGCAGTCCTCCTCCAAAGTAGTAAAATTTCCAAATGTTATTTCAGCTGATCCACAACTGGGCATCGAACTAACGCCAGTCCTGGGAGTTTGCGTCGGGGCCATTTGTGGACTTTTGATTGTCGTTGTGGGGATCATTTTGGCGCTCAAGTTCCGAGCGGATTCAAGGAACGGGCCTACGCACAAGGCAACCAAAACCGAGTACCGTGTCGATGTCCAAGACGCTGAGGAGAAAAATCCTGATATTATTCCTAGTTCCAAAGGTACATGCCAAATATTCTGAGCGTCATCTAACGCTGGAGATAACTAACCAAACTTTCGTGTTCCAGAACCTGACTATTACTACAATTCGGACGGGGTATTCAACAACGGGCCGAACCATACCAATGGAAGTATTACTGAAAATTTCAGAAACGTGACATATTATAGTGATAAGGTAACTTGAATTTCAGAATCTTGTAGAAAAGTTTAAACAGGCTGAAATCTAATTTACTCACTTGATTGTTGCAGAGTAACACTGAAATTACATACGCCGAGCTTTGTCTCGATACTAGCGCATCCAGCGGCGGAGCTCCTGTAATCCACAACAACGGCGGCAGCAACGTCATCAGTCCAAACGGCGCTGTAATAAGCGGTTGGTCCACTGTCGACCGGAAGCGCCGTAGAAGTCCACTGGATGAGTCTCCGAGCCAAGCAGTCATTTACGCCACTATCGACCACGGCCGTGGAAGGGGAGGAGCCAACGGTGACCTGGGTCATGTTCATCATCTTCACCATCAGCATCTACTTCACCAACCACAACATCAGCCAGTTCCTGTGGTCGCAGGACAGCAAGGTCGTGAGATTGTATCGGTCCGAACGCCCCTTTTGGTCAACTCGCAGCAAGAGAGTTGTGTCTAAAAGATTAACTATATAGGAATCCTAATTAAGAATTAAATATACTCTATGACTCTATCTGTGTACTTACAATGGCTGTATGTCAAGTGTACCAGTTTCAAGAAGCCCTTTTGATACATCTATATTTTTGATTCATCTGATACATGTATTCTATGTGTATAATCGTCCGATATTCAACTCTATCGCCTCGAAACTATAGTGCAATTTTAAAGATAGGCTTAATTAAGAAGGGTATAATCAAGATACTGAATGTAGACTAAAGTGAAATTGAGTATTATTAGGAGAAGTACTGTCTGTGAATGTAATTGGTGTCGTCTGTCAAGTCAATTAGATTATGGAATGGTCGTTTGTGATGGTGTTGTCTGATGTATTCCTGTGTCTACTACGTGACCAAGTCTACTATAGGGTAGTTACAATATCCATTCTCTACAACCCCTGTAATCAAAAAGAAGATACTTTTTTACATGTGTTCCTATTCAATGTGTATTACTGTAATGGATGTTGGACGAGAGTTGAACCTGCAGCTCTACTATCATGCTGACTATCGAGAGTAGATTAAGTTGGGATTCCATGTCCTGCGAGATGCCAAATGTTTCTATTCCTTTTGTCCAAGTAAAGTTGCTGGTGTAAAACTACTTCTTCTGACTCAGTAATGCTCGAAGCCTTCAAAATCACATGAATTAATGACAACAGTAACACAAGGCCATTTCTCACCTTCTACAGGCATGGTTGTTGTTTACTTTACCGAATTTCATAGACTGTTACAGGTCATGAAACAAAATGCGATAGATATTTTCAACGTTGTAACTTATCGCTGCACCAAATGACTGGAAGAAACTACGGCACATAGTAGTTCCACTACTTTTATATTCACTACATACAAGTTAACTAGACAGTAGTTGTTCCTTAATGGTGTCCAGCAGCTTCCTTAGCACGGATTTCCTTCCACTTCTGTACGTTTTCGGGAGAGTTAGCTGCAACAAACAAAGAGACACGAAATTAGTATCAGCCAAAATCTAGAACTAAGTAACCGAAGCTACTCTGTTGCTAATTTCCTCGATGCTTCTCGCAAAATCTATCAGATTTCATCTTCATCTATTGGACACTCTTAGATCCGACATGCAAATCACGTTGCATTCAGGTGGAAAATGCCCTGTTGCTCTTTCTCCAACGTGAATCATTCAAACATGATCTGTCTGAACGTGAAACTTTCACAAAGTAAAAGTAACAGTTGGAGAAGGCATTGGAAAAATTGTGTTTCTCCAAGCCTGACTAAATTGCAGTCCCGCAAGATTGTTGTTTGAAACAAGCACAAATCTATCAAAGATTCGGAATACTTCTTCACAACATTGCTAGTAAGTTTCAATCGCTAGAATCTGTACAAACAACCAACAGCTTCTTATTACAAACATGACTTCAAGTGATAGACCATCTTACCCAAATTGCTAATCTTCACGAAAAGTGGGAACAGAAGAATAGCTGAGAAGAAGGAGTACTTGAAGAGCCAGACATTCTTGTAGTAGTGCCTCCATGGGAACAAAGCGAACTGGGCCGTGGTGGTGTACGGGTAGCGCATTACCCGGGTAGAGCCCTTGGGTGGCAAAATCTTGGCCTTGATGGCCCTGCAAAGAAAAGCAAAACATTTCAATCAGTTACTCTGTTCTCAAATCCGGCACACGTATATACAGAAACGAACTTTCTTTCAACATTCTCAAGTCTCTAATACTCTGCTCTAGCAAAATTTTCAACAATGCCTGCAAAAGGTGAGAAATGGCCTTGTAACCTAATTTGTTCCTTAAAAACTGGCCGAGTACCAAAATCAGTCAAAAGAGCAAAACAGTTGAAAAGCAAAATGGACAAAAATTAAACAAAATCAAAGATAAACCTCAAGTTTCAATACGCGAGATGAACCGAATCTATTCAAAACGTGTAAAAATAGGTAACTAAGCATTCTGAATACGAATAGAAGCGATTGAAGGTCTCTTTAGGCCTGAAAAGGCGATTTCTGAACTTTTTGCCCGACAAAATGTGGATATCGGATCACTAGTATAATCAATCGCCACTGTTAATATCAATTTTTCTCGAAACAGGCTAGAGATAGGGGTCCTTTGTGGCACTTTTTAGATGTCTATGGGTCTCTTCTATGCCACTGGGAGGTTTCAGCTTTAAAGGAAATTCACAAGCCTAGAAAAACAAAAAAACTCCAAAATTTAGAAAGATTAACATGGGGAAGATAGGTGTACCTTGCAAGTCCTGCTGCGGCCAAACGGAAAAACATTTTGAGGAACGGACTTCTCGGATGAATTGCCCTTGGGACCCTTCACA
>JAQGBJ010002642.1:0-15569 GCA_034698345.1 Sphaeridia pumilis
AATAAATCACACGGTGCTATGTGATGAGACCCTAAACTGAGTGCCGAAGTTCATGTACAGCTTCTGGCTTTACATGGTTCTAGGCTCGATTCAGAACTGACCAATTTCCGGTTCGGGATCGGGATCGCAGAGCCAGATCCCAGCTCTGATTCTAGAATAACGCGAAATCTTGTACGGAAGCTTTATGCTGCCGAAAGTTGTATTTGAAGGGTAGGTTTCGACAATGTAACCTCTCGGTTGTGTTGAGGGTGCTGTGAGGCCGATTTCTACAGTACGCGTCAGCTACGCAGTATGCGTCAGCTACGCAGAAGCCGTAGGTGTTAGCTACGCAGTAGGCGTCAGCTACTCAGAAGCGTCAGCTACGCAGTATGCTTCAGCTACGCAGTATGCGTCAGTTCCGCAGTAAGCGTCAGTTGGCTTCAGCTGCGCAGTATGCGTCAGCTACGCAGAAGGCGTTGGTGTCAGCTGCGCAGTAGGCGTCAGCAAAGCAGAAGTCGTTAGCTACTCAGTAGCTGTCAGCTACGCAGTATGCGTCAGCTACGCAGAAGCGTAGGTGTTAGCTACGCAGTAGACGTCAGCAACTCAGACGCGTCAGCTACGCAGTAGACGCCAGCTTTGCTATAGGCGTCAGCTTTGCAGTATGCGTCAGTTCCGCAATAAGCGTCAGCTGTACAGTTGGCTTCAGCTGCGCAGAAGGCGTTGGTGTCAGTGTGTCAGCTGCGCAGTAGGCGTCAGCAAAGCAGAAGTCGTTAGCTACAGTCGTTAGCTACTTAGTAGCTGTCAGCTACGTAGAAGGCGTCAGCAAAGCAGCAGTCGTTAGCTACGTAGTACGCGTCAACTAAGCAGTATGCGTCAGCTGGGCAGTAGGCGTCAGCTACGCAGAAGCGTAGGTGTTAGCTACGCAGTATGCTTCAGCTACGCAGTATGCGTCAGTTCCGCAGTAAGCGTCAGCTGTGTAGTTGGCTTCAGCTGCGCAGTATGCGTCAGCTACGCAGAAGGCGTTGGTGTCAGCTACTCAGACGCGTCAGCTACTCAGACGCGTCAGCTATTCAGACGCGTCAGCTACGCAGTGAGCGCCAGATACGCGGTAAGCGTCAGCTCCGCAGTAAGCGTCAGTTAGCAGTAAGCGTCAACTACGCAATTAGTAGTAGTCGAGGAGAGCACATCGGCTGTTTCGTTTCGGCAATGTCGCTTCTCGGCTGCCTTGAGGTTTTGACATCGTCGCCTCTCGGCTGACTTAAGCTTTGAGTGGTGGCAAATGCGATGACGTCACAGTTTTGAAAAACTCGCTGTTTTTCGAAAATGGTAGCGAATTTTCAGACCAGGACCTGTGCATGCACTTCTCCTCGACAAGTTGGCTATCTAATATGCCGTTGTGATACCGCTAAAGTATTGAACTGCGAGAGTTAAATAGCGGACAAAAATCCTTGCACACTTTTATAATGTTACCCTATTAACATAGGGTCTCATAATAATGATATTCATTAAGCCTATGACTATGTATTTAATGTAAGACTAATTGATGGATTCTGCACCTTTTGTACACGGGGAAATAGACGGTTAGAGTAGCATGTATAGATATGCACGGATGTACTTGTTACTCTTTGTTACAGCTGTTGTTACGTCATGTGAACCAGAGTAACCTAATCAAGATTTGAATTGTTGTTATTAATTGGTCCATATCAATAATATCCAAATGTGCTTTTGATCGAGGTCAGACATCGGTCATCGAGAACTATAATAGGAGTCTATAGTACCGTTTGAAATAGTACTCAAGGATAGTCGTAGGCTATAAAGATTATAGGAAGCTGTGGATGGAAAATCCTATGACAATCAAGTTATCTTCTTGCCGACTAATCTATTGGATAAACTATACATTGAGTTATTAAGCTGGGGTTAATTCCATGCAAGTCGAAACTTTGTGCTATTTATTACACTCAAGTATATTAAAAGTACATTTCATAAGAGTCTATATTTGGTTAAAAACACTGCAATTAAATATTAGGTTTCAAATTTTACAAGAGAACGCTAGATTATGCTATATATCCACTGGAACTGAGTGAGTGAGCATTGAGAAGATATCGAGCTGGCGATAATTGAAAAATATATGGGGGATATTGAAACACTTGGTTAATATGCACCCTTGTGCAAAATGGCAACGACTACATTATTCTGCTCTTTTAGTACTTGGTCGAGTGATTAAAAAAGATATACACCGAATATCACGATGGCACACACACACGCAATATTGCGCTCTACATAAATATATATGGGGGACTACGAAAGAGTTGACGTTCCTGGTATAAAAAGGCGATAAATACAGTTTAGGAAAATAATGACTATGTGGTCATTTTACATCTATCGAGGGTCAACGCCGAGAGCAAACCAAAGGGGGTTACTGAGACATCATCGAAGGGGTAATAAAAAGCTCTACTACTCCAAAGACTACTACAGATATGAGAGAAAGGAGGAAGCTGGTTCTTCAACTATTTACAGAACATGTGGCAAGTCTTTACGGATTTTCTTGGACTTTTTGAAGTCTAGGTTTGAGTTTCAAATACTCAGGGTCCAATTCGCAGAATATGCGGGCGTTCCACATCTCTGGCCAGAATTCCAGGCTACGGGCTATGCGCACCAGGCTCTTTGACTTTTCGTATTTCGTTCGGACGGCCTGGGAAGTAAAGAGAAAAAGTACATGCATACATGAGAATTTGCAAACGAATTTGGATCATTCAGTTGCAATTGTGTCAAGTGACAACTTACAAGAAGCTTGGTTTCAGCCATGGATGAATCGAGGCAGTGAGCGAGTTCCAGTACGACAGGCCTGATTTCCTCCAGCGAGTATCGGGTGTAGTGCGCCAATGTTGGAGACCATAATACTTGTAGTGACTGCTTTTTGAAGAGCCTGGAGCAGTTACAAGATTCAAAGATTAGATTCATCGTGGTAGAAATTGGCGAATTACAAAATATATTTAGGAGATACAACTCACATCATTGCAAGTCCGATGGCTGCTGCGGCTAAGGCTGAAGGACGAAGGGATACGAAACGATAGTCTACGATGGCGAGCTCCATGAGAAATTTCGATGCAGAATGTAGCTTGATATCAGACTGAAATAAGGAATGGGGTGGGTAAAGCATTGAACCTGATTCGAATGGTAGGATAGTATGGAGTGAGACTTACCTTAGCTGCTTTTGAGAATCTACGCAAGTACACACATGGCAATGGCGGCGTGACGTTGAACTGAAGCTTCAACAGAATCTTTGACTCCATGGCGATGATCTGATGTCGATCGTAAGCGTGAGCGCAGAGCACAACAAAATCTTTGACGCTTGGAGTGTAGACTTCTTCCATCTTGGCCGCGATGAACAGACACGTTATTCCAACCAGCTGGAGTTCCTTCTTGTCAACGTCCTCAGTCATCTAAAACAAAACCGACATTACTTAACTTAATTATGGTTCCAACAGTTGGCTCATCATTATATGTTTAAAACTTACCGCCAAATACAGGTCCAGGTACTTCTGGGCATACATTAATGTTTCGGCATTGTAGTTGTACTGTCCATGTACTTCGACCAACCAGTCCAGTAAGACTCCCCTCATGCGAGTATTGATATAGCGAGATTTCTTCATGTAGTCGTGGGGAATGGCATAATATTGCTGAAAAACGATTGTTGGGATTAGTTGACATCGCCTTCGGCCACCAGAGATGTACAAGTACAAAAATTTGCTTCAGAACGCAAACCATGCAGCACCGCTTCTGCATAAAGTCGCCAAGAAATATTCAAAACACGCAATATTTTACCTCGATTGATCGTAAGTAGTCCATGATATCTTCCGCGAATTCTGTCACACAAACGTCTTTGTAATCTCCGTCATCAGCATCAATGTCAGAAACAGCAGTAATTCGTTGGCGGGAAAACGATGTCGTAACTTTAGCCACGGTGGTCGAAAACTGTTCATCTGTTCTTACGGACTGGGAAAGCACTTGTGTTGTAGTTGCTTCAAAACGGTTATTAGTAACAGACACATCTGCTTCCAACGTGGAATAAGACCGAGATTGTAGAACCTTGACCTTCTCTTCCCGCTTTACAGGGGCGGCATCAGCCTTCGGTTGTGGGCTTGGGCGAAGTGGCTTTGCTGCCGGCTGAAGCTTTGCTACTGGGACCTCGTCTGTCTTAACCGGCATTTCCATCTTCTGTCCTTTCAAACCTTTCTGAACTGGACCTCTGCGTGCGACGTTGCCCAGGTCATCAAAGGCTGTGCGAAGTCTTCCGGCAGTCTGCTGCGAAGGTCCGAAGGCTTGTGGTTTCCCCAATGGTTGACGATTGGCGCGCCCTCCCAAGGGTTGATTTTCAAGATCCCCGATCTTAAGCACAAAATATCAATTTTTAATCACTACACATTCACACACACTAAACTAATGTCTGCACTATACTAAAGTTAACTGACTAGAACTTCCTAAATTACAAGCACTAATTTGAGCGGTTTCGATGCATCAATGTGTAAAAGAACTACTCTGTCCGACGTCCAACCGCAACTGTCGAAAGTGAATTAAATACGACTTCTGCGACGATTGATAGCTCTCTTGAGCAAGCCATATTACCATCCACGAGTCCCCTAGCATTTAAATTCGTCTATGGATATAATTTTGATAAGAGCCGATAGCCAATCGATTCGCTAGGCCCTTGACTAATGGCTCTCTCATTTGTTAACATTTCAGTGAAACTCTACTCTGTGACTTGTCATGAGAACAAACTTGAGGTACATTCCAAACCCGCTGCATGATGAAAATCTGACCCTCGGAAACCACATTCAGAATTATCAACTTACCTGGTCATGTCGATGAATATGAGCGTGAGCCATGATGATCTCCTTCTCCAGATGGACTTCAAAAACGAAGGTGAAATATAGCAGTCAGTCAAAGATTGAATCCACTTGATTGAAACACTGGGGGAGTTTGCACTTACAACCTAAAACACAAGTAAACAGAACAAGAATGAATGTATTTTCAGGTTTGATAAACGCAACTAAAGCATTTTTGAAAAAGGGCCGTAGCTATGAAAATTGCCAAGACGATATATATCTTCATGAAAAATTTATCAAAAGATAACTAATACACAGAAAGCTGAAAAGAATAGAATTTGGTATGTGCAACTTACCCGTCAAAAGTCAGAAACTTGGAACACTGGTGGCAGCAGACCCTCCGAAGTAACAAAAAAACTTAAAGACTAATAACAATAAAATACTTTAACCCTAGATCTAATTGAGCCAACAATAGTCATAGAAATCTGAAGGCTGAAGGATTCGCGACAGTAACAACGGTCAAAAATAGTTCCTGAAACAATATCGACAGGTAGTACTAGATTCGTCTCTGTCCCCGAGTGGGGTTGCGAACACGAAAATCAATAGAGTCCTCTCGAACCAAAAAATGTAGTGCTAGAAAGCACACACTGTAGAATGAAAATTCAAGAACCAGAATTGCATAAGCTATTTGCCCTAACATCTAAGCTGACAGCAACGGTCTTGTTTCTTTGAAGATCCTAACTGAGACTCCTATCTTCAACACCAGATTTTCGTAACATGGGCTTCTGGTTCCAAAGTGGTTGGTCTGAAGCGCTTCTCGAATGTCGAAAGTCCTGAAGTGCCTGCAAAAGTCAATGAAACAAGATCATTAGAAATCTTCATCCCTTTCACGCTTCAACCACGCCGTAACTCTTTCCATCAGAGTTTCTTATTCTGAGGCATCTACAATCCACTTCATGTCAATCAAATTGAAGATCAAACTGAAACACGAACATTTAATGATGTCTTACCTTCGTGAAAGATGAAAATCTGGCCAACATTCGCAACCCCAAACCGACGCTTTCAGAGCTGGAGCCTGAACAATTTCGTAAATGAAGACGCTGATCCAATGGTTGTTGAACAGATCGCTATGAATTTCTGTAAAACTTGTTTATTTTTGCATATAAAAACATAATAAACCTAGTTAAATTCTGAAGTCAAGACCCTTCAAACTGCTTTACGAAATTTATCTACAATGCCTTCAACTGACACATTCCACAGTCTGTGAGCGGCTGACGGGTACCAGTATATAATGGACAACATTGAACGCCAACATTCAACTTTCGCGGCCGCTCTTGATTGGTGCACATGCTGAAATCCGCTCTGCCGATTGGTTATCTGCATTGACCGTTGCTCATGCTGAAGAGGCAGGATTAATCCTTCCCTCCAAAACACCAGCCTATAGCTGAGCCGCCCTCTACTGTGTAATTGCTTGTGGTGTATACAGTTAAAGGGAGATGGCAGCAGCTGCGGATTCGTGGAATTCGCTCTCTTTTGGAATTCAAAAATCAAAACAAACATCAGCCGTGTAGTGCAAAAAGTGAATCAAGTTTCTTAGAGTGGCAGAGATTTTTAAATTTGTGTTGACGTCTAGCTTAAAATGTTCTTCAGCAGTTGAAATCAATAGCCTGTTCAAAACTGTACTTGTTCTTGTATTAATGATTAGCAACCGATTCACAAACTTCCTAAATTAAGTTTAATATACTACCGATTGACCTTTCGAAACCTGTTGACTTCACGGGCGAAAGACCAACTCAAATGGTAAGTTCTCGAAGTAGTGATTGTACATCAAGAATAGCAATACATGAAGGAATGTCAATAAATATTTTTACGTCTGTGGTAAGCAAACGAAAACGGAAAGACTAGAGTTTCTAAAGTGAAATACAGTGTATGACATTGTGATTTTGCAGGGAGTCGATCAAGACCTACACGGCTGTGGTTTCATCCTTGCTTGAAGATGGAATGGAAATGTGCTGAGGGATTTCCTGCAAGGATCTCTCTTCCTCGCTTTTCTTACTGCTTGATTGAGTCCACCTTGACTTGTCAACTTTAGCTAGTCGTCGAATATAAGGTACGGAGAATTTGTCTAATCGTCCTCGATTAGTCGTTTGAATGCTGATTTCACCTTCTTCGTCCTCATCACTCCTGTCAACATCTTCGAGAATAGGCTTGGAATCCTTACATCTGATAGGCGTTCCCAAGGACTTGATTGGGCTTCTGGAGCTTAGCTTTGGTGGGCACGTGGATATCCTAAAAAAAGTCAATCAAGAGTTTAGATATGCAGCTTAAAAACTTATGCATCTTCATGCATCTGAAGCTTGTATAATCAGAAACATACGCAATCTCCAACTGCTTCTGTAGCGATTTAAACTTCTGGTAATGTTCCTCATTGAAAGACTTTGGGTCATATCTTGCAGCTTCGTACAGGTCGCAGTACTGATGTACGATACGAGGGTCAATTTGTAAAGTAAGTAATGTGATTAGATGAGAACGTAGGCTTTCAAATCTGTCCCGTTTGCCAAGATTGCGCTGCTGAATGTTTTGTTCTGTCAGAAAATAGGGCATTAGTAAATATACAAGGAAAAAAGGTATATTTCCAAGAGTTTACCCAAGCACTTACCCAAGCTTTTGGCATCATCGACAGCTTTCATTCTATGAAAATGACACAACTGTGGCGTTGGAGGGTTTGCATCCTCTTCGGGCAACATTTTGGGCTCGTAAACAATCTTCTGAATTGCATCAATCCGGCGCATAATTTCTCTTCGAAGTGACTGAAAATATAGGATTTGAATTTCAATCATGGAAATCATTCCAACGTTCTGACAGGAGATTGTATCAGAAAGAAGAGTAGTTCTAATAGGTCAATAGAGCCAATGTTCGATCCAGATGCAAGATTACTAATGCATAATGCATCAAGGCATATTAAATACAACCGTGGGAGTGTGAAACTGTTCTTCTCACCTTGTTTGCGTCCATTCCAATCGGAGCATGTGGGCCTCGATGAGATCGAATAGCAAACCTCATGATCTGTCTCTTGGCGAATATAAACAGAATCAGAAACGTCAAAACACCTCCGGCGATGATGAAAGTCACTGTCTCTATGGACAGTGGCTTCGTTATTGTGCTGAACCAGCTGCCCATCTTGAAGGCTTCGAGGGGTAGCTAAAATAGAAGATTCGATGATCAGTTACATAGACTTCAAAGTTTCACAAACATCGAAATGTTACTCTAACTCTAATACGGACTAAAATGCTAACTTCGCGCTCTGGTTTTCAATACAGTCTGCTACAATCACCACCGTGCGACCACCTGGACACTTGCGACATGGATTCTGGCAACGTCATCGTATTTTTGTACAAAGGAAAAAAGAGCTTCGAAGTTCCATTGACTGACAATCTGACTGCAGAAGACGTCTGCATTTCTGTTTGCAAGTTCTTGAGATTTCGTCCAACTGCCCTGCATTTGGTCGGACTTCGTTTGAGCACTTCTGGAAACTGGCTACCGACCTGCTACCGGTTCGAGACGAGACAGAATTACAGCGTCGAGTTCCGCATACGTTACAAACTACCTGCTGTTACCGAACTGATAAGATTGGACGAAGCAGCTTTTGACTACTTGTACCACCAAACCCGTCATGAGCTTTTGGCTGAAAAGATTCCAGAGCTTGTCAAGGTATGCGAGTTTGATTCATACTTCATACAGTTTTCAAATATAACTAGAAACAAATGATTTGCTTTGACAGGATCACAGAAGCCAAGTTCTGGGACTATGCGTTACCGACATGCTCCGAGCAATCGAGGAAGAAAACTGTACACTGAAGGATATAGAAACCAACCTAAAGAAGTATATTCCTGGGGGTGTTTACAAGAAATTCTTCCTGGTGATTAAGAAAAAAGCCATGGATAGCCTAACAGCCGTTCAGCAACTTGGCAAGAAACGTGGTGTCAAGTTCTTAAAGGAACAATATCTATCTCGTGTAGAAGACTTGGCGCCATCATACATGACGGAGAAGTTTCAAGCATTCAAAGGTTCTGAATTCCCGGCTACCGTCAAACTGGACGCATACAACAGTCTGATGCCCGGTCTTAGTCTAACCTACATTGGAAAGGAGAATGTGAGTTTGGTATAAGAAATTACTTTGGATCTAGAAAATGTTCTAATGATTCTTACTGTTGTTTTGATATACAGTGGGAACACATTTGTTCAATTAGCGACTTGTGCTTCGTTACTACTCGGGACGATAACACGGCTGAGATATCAAGGAAGAACGGTATACCAATCACGTTAAAATTCAAGACAGTAGAGGAAGTTCAATCCTTTGTGTCGAGCCTGGATGGCTACTACAGACTTTGCGAGAAATGGACTTTCAATCTATGCAGGGAACTTCCAACGCCATCATTGCTTAAGTTACGCAGTTTCAAGTGCCATGGACCAGTTGGGTGAGTCCCATAAGTCTGAGCAAAATTCACATAGCACACGAATTCGGCTGATAATCAGTGCTTTCTTTTTTCTCCAGTGAACAATTCGCGTATCGTAAACTGGCCACTCATCCAAGTTCTGGGCCTGGGACGTATATTATTCGCCAAAGTAGTTCCACTTGGGGCCATTTCATGATTGACTACATTATCAGGGACAAGTAAGTGCAATAGAACATGGAAGAACAATACTACCAAGATGAAAACTTATAGTTACAAATGTTGCAGAAACAACCCATTGACGAAAGAAATCATTCAAAGTCCATCCGGAAAGTACTCGTTTGCAGAAACATCGCAGGAGTTTGCAACAGTGCCCGAAATGATATCATATCACGTAAACAACCCTCAAGATTCTCTCAAACTGGTGGAATGTCTACAACCTTCTGAATACGGTAAGTCCAAATTAAGTTGGAACTAGCAGTACTCAAGGTTGTTAATCTTTTGATGAATTTATAACGGCAGATTTCTCCAGTTTGTTGATGGGAAGGAAACAGGATTTCGCAGAAATCGGGAATGTTACTCATGTTGAACGGAGCACCGTGAGCATATCCGGCCCTCAGTGTATTTCCGGAAGCAGTTTTCAAGTTTTCAGAGGAAAGAAGTATGAATTTGAGGGCAAAACTTGCAAGGTTCTGAAGGCTGAATGGAAGCTTTCTAAAAGCCAGAAAGTGACTGTTGCCATTAAGCGTCTCAAAGAGGAATATGAAGACAAACTGATGAAAGTAAGTTCATGGGTGTAGTAATCTGAAATTCAAGTAAGGTATTCTAAAGGCTGTGATTTCTATTACAGGAACTTTTAGAAATTGCTGATAAATGTGTCGCCTGGCAAAGCGATTCCCTCCTACAACTGCGAGGAGTGGTACTTGGAAACCCTAAGGCTTTAGTTTTCGACTGGATGCCATTAGGATCTCTGGATACGTATTTGCAGTCGCATTCTACTTTTGTTGAACCTATCGAGCTTATCGAAGCAGCTAGTCAAGTAGCTAAGGCAGTTTGGTTCTTGGTGAGTTCATACATAGGCACTGAAGAGAATCTTTTAATGATATTTATCTGATAACGATAACCTGTATTGCAGGAGGACAATGGTATCATCCATGGAAATATCAGATGTCATAACGTTCTTGTGCAGGAACACAACAAAAAAGATTTCATAGTCCGACTGGCTGATCCCAGCATACCTCAGTACACTCTTCACGAGTAAGTCCGCTCATAGATCTTCAAAATAAAGAAGCAGTTTATAGCTGATCAAGTTTTGTTTGCAGCTTACATTGGATCCCGCCGGAATTATACGACTGTATGGATGTAGCTAAAGTAGAAATGACGGCCGATATTTGGGCTTTGGGAACAACTTTGTGGGAGATATTTTCTTGTGGGAGGTCACCACCAGCTGACATTTCTCTGAGGGACTACCGACAGGTACAATCTATTATCGGAATCAAGCGTGCATGTTCAAGATTTTGATTGACTGACTGACTGATTGATACTTTAACTGCAGCAATATTCGAATGGCTGGCGACTACTTCGTCCAGAAAAATGCCCGCCTGAGCTTTATCGTATAATTTCTGAATGCTGGTCATCCAATCCGGATGGCAGAAAGCGACCTCAAGCTACTGTACGGGACATACACCAAATTCTTTATCAACGTAAGTCAGCTGATGGAAACTTACGAGACAAATTTTAGAATTCATTGCGAATGCGATACTGAATTTAAATTGCAGTGATAGGATCAAAACGGGTCCATGCCTACGCAACCATTAGCAGTTCATCAATGTCCAGCCAAAGTTCATCTCAAGCGAACTCGAAGTTCGATTTGTCAGATTGCAACTGGGCTTCATTCGGAGAAGCTGCAGATAATCATTTATCCGGTGGTACTGTTAGTACCTTCTTGAATGGATCCTCAATACGGTCAGACTCTTCGAACGTGACCAGTCGGACGGAGATAACGTGGTTAGCAGGAGATGGAGTACGTAAACCAAAAAATGTGTTCAGTACTCTGTTTCAGTTTTAGCAAATCCCAGTTACGTCTATTTTCGTTTTCCAGGTCAATGCAATATCTCCCGATCTTATTTCCGGATTCTCGAACATGTACAACGGGAGCATACGAACCATTTATTCAACAGGATCGGCTCAAGGTATCTATGAGTTCGGAAAAGATCAAGTCACCCTAGGACGACCGATTGGCGAGGTGAATTCTCTAAACACAGAAGATAGTAAATGTACTTTAGCATGTGTTGAATCATCGCGATTATAATCATTTCAGGGTTGCTACGGGGTAGTTCATATGGCTGAAGTGAGACGTTCAGATGGCTTTATAGAGCAAGTAGCGGTCAAAGTCATGAAAGATTCTGTAAGCGAAGAACAAACCGAAGAGTTCCAACGGGAAATTGAAATACTGAAGGTAACTTCGAGCAGAGATTAACAGCATCTGGTTACCTGATACGTTGAAATAACTCTAGGTATTTTTTGACAGGAGCTAAATCATCCAAACATTGTTGAAGTCAAAGGAATAGTGAGCGACCCTTCATTCTTGCTGATCATGGAATACGTCCCCATGGGGTCACTGAAGAGTTACTTTCGTATGGCGTACACGAAACCAAGTATGCGGCAACTACTCAAGTTTGCCCAAGATATTTGCGAGGTAATCTATGATACGGCATGTTGAGCAGCTTCACCTTTTGTAAGAAGTTAAGCAATCTAACCATACTTTGTATGTTCAGGGCATGGAATACTTGGCGTCTCACAACATAGTACACCGAGATCTTGCAGCAAGAAACATTCTGGTCGCCAACGATGACCTTGTCAAAATTTCTGATTTCGGTTTGGCTAGATTTACTGACAACGATACAAACTGCTACAAGCTTCAAACAGATAGGAAGCTACCAGTACAATGGTAAGTTCATGACTCCAAATTACTGCTTCTTTCACCCATAAGTGATAATCACAAATGATGTTTGATTGCAGGTACCCTCCAGAAAGCTTACAGCAGTGCAAATTCTCGGAAAAAAGTGACGTTTGGTCATTCGGTGTAACTCTGTTTGAAATCTTTTCATACGGAGAGCATCCTAAACTACCTGGTGTGAACGAGCGACCGGAAAGTAGTACTACTGGCGATGCTGAACAACTGAATGAAACCCTGCAGCTTTTATCACAAGGCGTAAGACTACAGAGACCTGAACACTGCCCGGATGTAGTGTACACACAGCTGATGCTACCATGTTGGGACCTGAATCCAGATACAAGACCTACTTTCACAAAGCTTTTTGGTGATATTCAGAATGTGGAATATCATTTGTTGCACTCGACAATGTAACTACATAATTTATTCAGGCAGAAGATTGATTGTTATCTACGCATGAAAAGTTTATTTATTCTTAGCACCATTAAAGCAAAAAACGTTAACTGTGAATGTGAATCAGTACCAATTACCAATGAATGCTAAAAAAGTGTACTTGAACGTTTTAACGAAACTTCTATCAGTAAACCTGGAATGTTTTCACCAGATTGGACTAGGCTAGTTCTAAATAACTGTGTTTGTTGCCAAGCTACATTTTCATCTCCACCTTCAAGCTGGCAAGAAAGGACAACGTCATTTGAAGCTTCAGGAAGGCTTTTCTGGAAGTTCCATACATCTCCGTCAGAGCTCATGTCTACGAATTCCGAAATGAATCTTAGCACACTACAATCAGTCTCATAATTGGCACATCGAAAATTTCTGAATGCATCACCTGACCTGTGATTATCTCTCCATTCAGGGCTACTATGATCTTGGCAGACGGATGGAAAGTTTTGGCCACCAGCTGGACTTTTACAGCATGTATCTTCCAACTTAATTTCAACTCTTCAGGAATCGACAACTGCCAGGAAATTCTACCGGGAGAATTGCGACCCTCTAAAAAGACAAACGTGAAATATGAAACTACTGAGTGATCATTTATCAAGATCTAAACGGGAATCTGGTCTGACTAACCTTGTCTAGCCAAGTAGACCATCTTCCAATCCTTCTCTTCTTTTCTAGCGACGTTCTCCACTTCAAAAACACCATCAGCCCAACGGTTAAGGTTCGAGTGTGATTCTGAAGAACCGACGACTGAAGTTTGATATTGGTCATCGACGCAATCATACTTGAGCTTGAATACCACCGATGAAGAATCTGGTCTTATAGACCTCAGCGCTAAAGGCCAAATGTGTTTCCGCCCTGCCACTTGGCTGCTGCTGATTTCTTGCCTCGCCAACCTCCAGGCTAGTGATCCTGACTCCCGCCCTGCGGCCTCTGATTCTTTAACATGCTGCTCGCCGAAGGTCAACTCTATCAATTCGTCCAGGAGCCTACTGAGAAGGACTTGTTTCCGGCTCAGCGACAAATTCTGCTGTACTTGACTCCGAAAGGTCCTCAAGATGACTACAGCTCTGCGTTCGTCACAAGCTCGTCGGGCTAGCACTTGTTTCATATTTTGCGGAGACCTGTCGACGTATCTCCAAGTGACGTCCTGAATGTCTTCATGAGACGCAGCAAAAACGAAACTAAGTCTCTTTCCCCAACCTTTCTCGTATAGCAAAGGTCTATCACACACATTTTCGCAAGGATCACAGTGCAGCCAACGATTCTTGGGACTCAAACCAGATGAAAAAACTTCGACCCAGACATGATCTGTGGAATCGAGGACGTATCTAGTTTCAAATCCAGCTGCTCTGCAGATCAAGCCAAAGCAGTTGGCCCATTCACCACAGCGGCCAGTTCGAGTCTCTAGTAATTTCGCAGGGTCATTATACCTAGGGAATCGGGTAGTAGCGCCGCAAGCCGGGGTTTTGCAGCTGTAAACTTCTATGCGACTAGCTCCGAATCTTAGATCTTCAGACCGAGGAATGCCGTTGCTCGTTGGGACTGTTTCACCTCCACATTGGCTGCATCGCGGTGCATCAGTCCATGTGAAAAAATCATTTTTGAACCACTCCAATAACTCTAGTAGCAGCAAATCTCGAACAACTCCTTGGCGCTCATGGGTGATTGAAGAAGATGACGTTTGAATTCTAGATTCTTCTACGCTACTATCGAATTTGGCTTCGGCGATCGCTATCAGATCGTCGAGCGGAATTACAGCCAAAGCTGCTTGTTTCTTCGATTCCCAAGTTCGAGCTACTTCGATGCAGACAGGAAGTTGGTGTTCGAAACGGGACAGAGCCATGGTGATTGTTAGGTAGGTGCTGACTCTAGCTTAGAGAATTTTTGTCTGGAATATATGATGTGAAGTTGTGGGTCAGATAACGATATCAGCTACGCGCGAAAGACTTTTTATTGTTACTTACCGATTTACAAATGCCCTTTCTAGATGTCGTAAAGTTGTTGAGACTCAGGACTCAATAACAAAATTGGTGCACATACAAAAGTGCTATGTTCTTCACGTACGTAAGTGAATAATGGCCAGTATTTTGTTAGCAAATTGCGTGAATCGCCAAAACTCTAGCAGTAAATATGCAGCTGACGAAACAACTAGACGATTTTCACATCAAATGTTAACAAAACTTTTCTGGGCGTTCAATTTGATTAAAGTAGATAACTGCAGCTGATACTTCAATTCACGAAGTCAGCTCCAAATAAAAACAATTCCTTCGAGAAATAGTGGCAAGAATTTCCTCACCGACGCTCTAAAAAAATCGCTTGATTATTGCTTCCTTAAATTAACCTTAAAGGAAACATCGAGTATCGAACCTCAATGACTTTGTTTATACAAAGCAGCGGTAGGTTTAAAAACAATAACATTTGAATCAGCAGTCGTCTGAATCGTCAGGTACCTTTGCATGACGTCGACGTGTAGTGTATACGTATATATACGGGTACTTGTAGATTGGGGATGGATTACGGCAGTTCAAAAATATCGCAGATTAGATTTCCGAGAATTTCTGGAGGTGAAGAACATGAAGCTTTAAGCAACCTAGTCACAGATCAGGAAAGTTACTGGTATGGAGAATTCAGGAGAACAGGAGCGCAAAGATCCCTTTCAGTGTCAAAAACGAAGTTCGAATTCTTCTTCGTTCAATTCGCCTCCAAAGAAGCAAAAGTCCGATAGTGTTCAGTCCAGCACGATGGAATGGGATTCAGGAGCTGAAGATTTCGATTATGACGAAGCTACATCACTTGAAGACTCTGAAATCTTCGATACAGAAGATATCCTACATGAAAACCAACTCGATGAAAGCTGTCTGTACAAGGTACTCTCAGCAGAGGAAGTTGTGAAGAGGATGAACGAAGCCA